>CM062864.1:21683916-21707057 GCA_031772225.1 Eubasilissa splendida
GTGAATAAATTAGAAGTGATAATTATTAGAAAAGGAGATTTGATCATTGCGACCTGTTGCCAACCAAACAAAAAGTGGTCGCCTCAAGTCAGTTCGCTAGGGCACGAGCGGATTTGCCCGACCGAAGTCGAGATCCTCACACTCGCTCCAAACCGTCGGTGGACACGGATACGAAAGCCGGTACCGGACCGAGGGGTCGGGGCAGAAGACTGCTGGACGGCGAGGTTCCGAGGGATGAGGCGGGATGCAAAATGAAACACTTGCTTAAGGTGTATTCAGTGCACCGCAGTATGTAGTTTGTTGTGTAGAGACGAGACGTTTGACGAGAAGTGACCTCCATACTGCGGTGCGCTTCTATTTATTCAAGATGAGTGGACGTGCGCCGTTACCAGCGCACGCCACCCCAAAACCACCCACCGTGCCAATCAGGGCGCGTTTACAGGCCTAACCGCGCCCCAAGCGACACGGCGTTCGGCGCCGCCTGTCGGCCGGATAGCGCAACATCGCGCCATTTTTCGGTCGCGAGCTGACAGGCGGCAGAAGCCGTTTTCCGGAGACAAATAATTAAATTTTATACTTAAAATTAACAATTAGGGATATCACGGGTAGTGAATTCTGTAGTAAATATCGCGGCCCGTGATATCCCGTAACAAGAATTATCCGGCCAGTGTTTTCTTTCGAGTTATTTCGTTTTTTGTGACTTCGTTATCTCGGAATGTTCGCTAAGCGGGTTTCTTGCCAGTGGCGGGCCCCGCTAAGGGCCTTTTGATAGGAAATGTAACACTGGCGGGATAATTTTGTATGGGTGCCGCGGACTACGACATTTGTTTATTTCTACTGTTGTCCGCGGCACTAAATACACTAAATTCAAACAACAGTGGCGGCGTACCGGCGGGTGGGCAAAGGTTTATTGTGTTCCCAATCCCGCGGCACGCCGCGTAAAACAAATAATAATTATTTATACGTAAATAATAACATTTCAAATTTAAAATAACAAATATGTAATATTTTATTTCATGGCACTAGTCTCTGTGTGCAACACTCCCCCCGTGCGGCTTGGCCGTACTACGACGGTGCACAGAGAGGCTTCGTTGGTAGAACTATGATGCGGGTAGCTGGTCGTGTGTAGTCCCCGGTTGCTGTCCGGATCCGCACCGCTCGTACCTGCCCGTCGGCTGCTGGTCTTGCCTCGATGATAATCCCCCGTGGCCATGTGTTGCGTGGCAAGGTGGCGTCGGTGATAATGGCCAATTCGCCCTCGCGGATTGGTGGAGCTGGCTCCTGCCACTTGTGTCGAAGTGCGAGCGTTGGCAGGTACTCGCGCATCCATCGACGCCAAAACATGTCGGCGAGCTGCTGCGCCACCTGCCACTGTTTCCTTAGACAGGTCTGTTCATCGAGGGCTCCGTAGACGGCCAGGTGTTGTTGTCGTCCGGCCGCTCCCATCAGCAGGTGGTTTGGTGTGAGCGGCGAATTATCCCGCGGGTCCACGGAGACATGGGTCAACGGGCGGCTGTTTACCGTAAATTCCGCTTCGGCCAGGGTAGTCCGCAAGGTTTCCTCTCGCGGAGCCCGTTCCTTTGTTGTTGCTTCGAGCGCCCGCTTGACTGAGCGGACGAGGCTTTCCCAGGTTTGTTGGGATTGAAGACGGCGAAGTGCGGCAAGTACCAGCGGTGGCTCCCCAAACGGGCCACCTCATCCTCTGACAGGGGACGAGCATATCCCTTGTCGAGGTACTCAGCCATCTTCGCCCTGTAGGCGCTGGCGTAGGCCGGATCTTTATCCATCTTCCTTTCGATGCTGATTAGTCGGTTGATGGCGCACTGTTGGTTGTCGGGAAGGACTGTTTCCTCTTTGGCCCAGAGTAGCCCGGTTTCCCATTGTCCGGTCGGGAGGCGCCTCGTTGTAGATTCCATCATCGCGGTGGCTCGGGCCACGTTCGCGTTGATGCGGGTCGCGGTCGTGATTCCCAACGAATCCACCGCGTAATGCTCCCGCACGAGCGCCTCCAGGCGCGTGTCGGCGGCGGTACCGCTAGCCGCGGCGAGTGCTAGCACGGTCGCACCGGTTGTGTGTGGGCGGTAGGTGGTGGCTCCATGAGATGTCCACCCGAGGACCGTTCTGGACAGGACCCCTTGGCCTTGTGTCATTGTACATTCGCGGCTCACGATCAGATGGGCGTGGTCCTGTCCGATTAGTAGTTGTGGTGACACTTCGATGGCCTCGGCGTGGCCCACACACGGTTTCCCTCCCTGATGCGTCATTGTCCATTGGGAGGGCAAAGCAAGTCCGCGGACCGTGCTTGCTTGCAGCGGGTACTCGGCCCCGCCGCCGCGGATGGTCAGGTTCACTGACTGGGACCGGGCGTCCGAAGAACACATTCCGTTGGCTCCGTGGATGCGTAATTGACGCACCGGTCCCCTGGCCCCGACGGCACTGGCCACTGTTGCCTCGATGAGGGTTACCGTGGATCCCTCATCGAGTAACGCGTAGAGTCTTTTCCGCCCCCGGGGGCCGGAAATTGTCACTGGGAGGACCTTTAGCAACACTTGGTCCTCCTGGCCTCCCGAGAGGCTCGCTTGGCTTGTACCGACGGAAGCCAGCTGATCATCCTTCAGTCAGGATCTGCCCGACGATGCACCGGAGGCCGCGTTGCCTGCCGCCGACGGTGCTCGTGCTCGTGACCCCCCATGTAGTAGGCGATGGTGGGGTCTACGACATCCGCTTGCTGCACAGCGCTTTCCCCGGCACTGCTGTGATCGGTGTCCCGGACCGAGGCACGTGAAGCACACTTCCGAAATTTTTACTAACGCCCATCGGTCCGGTACCGATTTCCGCGCGAAGTCGTGGCACTCGGCGAGACCGTGCCGAGTCGAGTGGCATGCTTGGCACTGCACACTTTCGGATGAATTCAGGTTCGCGTTCACGTTTTCTTTTGAATCTTCCTCAGGCGCGGCCTCTATGGCGAGGTGCACCTGCCCGCTCCGGCGGGTGGGATGGTTTGTGACGCTGATGGACAGGCATCCGGCGTTCGGCGCCACCGCGGTTACTTTGGTCAGCCAGGTGGAGAAGTCCTTGACGGCGATGTCCGGCGACTGGTCGACTCTTGATAACATCCAGATACTTTTAAAGTGTGCTGGCAGCTTGCTGACCATCTCCGCCAGTAGTCGTGGTGATACCAGGTGTTTCGTGTCGAATGCCTCGACCGTGGCGACGACATTCCTGACCGCCACGGCGTAGTCCACGATAGCTTCCGTGGGGGCGGTTTCCGACAGCTTGGTGTAACGCTGGATCCGATCCAGCATGTGGCTGATGATGGTGTCGGGCCGCCCGTACCAGCGTTCCAGCGTGGTTACTATTTCCATCACGTTGTTGGGGTCGATCAGTAATGCCGCCACGGTCTCGCGTGCTTTCCCTTTCAGGGCGCGTTGTAGGCGCATCAGGTTCTCCGCTGGGTTCAGGTCGCAGAGCGCGGTGGATTGGTCGTATTGAGCTTTGAACGTTGGCCATTCCAAGGCGTCACCGCTGAATGGCGGCAGATCTCTGGCGCTTGACTGGCGCGCCATAAATGCGTTCATCGGCTGTGCGTGCACCCAATCGCTTGTTCCGCGATGTCTGGCGGCCTCATCTGGAGTCGCGTGTGCAGTGGCGTATGGCATGGCGTATGGTGCGGTGTATGGTGCGGCGCTTGCCGCTGATCCCCAGACGGCACGTGGTGGTGACGACCATGCTTCGGCGGCGGCGTTTGGACTGGCCGCGCCCGCGGCGCTCGGCCGGGTGAGGTCGATTGTGTTGCCCGTTGCACCGGCGGCGGCTCCTTCGGGAGCATGTGGTGCGACGGACTGGAATCCCGTGGGCCCGGCGTTAGTTCGCGCGTCCGGCTCGGGCCCCCAGGAGATCATAGTTGACATGGTCGGGCCGGTCCGTCCGGCTGTTCCGAGCATGGCTACAGGCTGAATCGGTGTCGTGGTGCTCCACACTCTCCTTGATTCAGGCGGAGCGGCCGGTCCGACCGCTCCGAGCGCCATCCGTGATGCGTCCTCCCAAGGTGCCGCCGATGCAGGCGGGGCGGCCGGTCCGACCGCTCCGAGCGCCATCCGTGATGCGTCCTCCCAAGGTGCCGCCGATGCAGGCGGGGCGGCCGGTCCGACCGCTCCGAGCGCCATCCGTGATGCGTCCTCCCAAGGTGCCGCCGATGCAGGCGGGGCGGCCGGTCCGACCGCTCCGAGCGCCATCCGTGATGCGTCCTCCCAGGACGCCGTAGAAACCGGCGGAGCGGCCGGTCCGACCGCTCCGAGCGCCATCCGTGATGTAGGTGAACCGGTCGGTCCGACCGTTCCGTAGTCCGCATCCTGCGTCATCGCTGGTGCCGGACTCCATGGTGCTGCCATTGGCTGACCCTGACTCTGCACTTGATAGTAGGCGTCCATCCGTGCGTGTTGTAGTTCCAGGTTCAGGCGATGGTTTTCTTCCATTAACCTACGCTGCCTCCTTTCCCATCGGATATTGGCCCGCAGTCGACGAACCGTGTTCTCCGTTGACGTAGAAGAACCCCGGCGAGATCCGCGCTCATCCCTGGATCTGCTGTCGTCCGAACTCGAGCGTGACGATCCGCGCCGCGGCGGTAAATCCTCTTCCTGTCGCGGCGTATCGTCCTCCTCCCGTTCCGATCTTCGTGCATCCGATCTCAGTCCGGATCGCGACATTTCGTTTCCGGACCACCGACGCTAGCTAGTTGACCTGAGGCAATCCGACTCCGAAGGACCAGTTGTTGCCAACCAAACAAAAAGTGGTCGCCTCAAGTCAGTTCGCTAGGGCACGAGCGGATTTGCCCGACCGAAGTCGAGATCCTCACACTCGCTCCAAACCGTCGGTGGACACGGATACGAAAGCCGGTACCGGACCGAGGGGTCGGGGCAGAAGACTGCTGGACGGCGAGGTTCCAAGGGATGAGGCGGGATGCAAAATGAAACACTTGCTTAAGGTGTATTCAGTGCACCGCAGTATGTAGTTTGTTGTGTAGAGACGAGACGTTTGACGAGAAGTGACCTCCATACTGCGGTGCGCTTCTATTTATTCAAGATGAGTGGACGTGCGCCGTTACCAGCGCACGCCACCCCAAAACCACCCACCGTGCCAATCAGGGCGCGTTTACAGGCCTAACCGCGCCCCAAGCGACACGGCGTTCGGCGCCGCCTGTCGGCCGGATAGCGCAACATCGCGCCATTTTTCGGTCGCGAGCTGACAGGCGGCAGAAGCCGTTTTTCGGAGACAAACAATTAAATATTATACTTAAAATTAACAATTGGGGATATCACGGGTAGTGAATTCTGTAGTAAATATCGCGACCCGTGATATCCCGTAACAAGAATTATCCGGCCAGTGTTTTCTTTCGAGTTATTTCGTTTTTTGTGACTTCGTTATCTCGGAATGTTCGCTAAGCGGGTTTCTTGCCAGTGGCGGGCCCCGCTAAGGGCCTTTTGATAGGAAATGTAACACTGGCGGGATAATTTTGTATGGGTGCCGCGGACTACGACATTTGTTTATTTCTACTGTTGTCCGCGGCACTAAATACACTAAATTCAAACAACAGTGGCGGCGTACCGGCGGGTGGGCAAAGGTTTATTGTGTTCCCAATCCCGCGGCACGCCGCGTAAAACAAATAATAATTATTTATACGTAAATAATAACATTTCAAATTTAAATAACAAATATGTAATATCTTATTTCATGGCACTAGTCTCTGTGTGCAACACGACCAAAGAAAACGTGATCATTGTGAATAAATTAGAAGTGATAATTATTAGAAAAGGAGATTTGATCATTGCGACCAAAGAAAACGTGATCATTGTGAACAAATTAGAAGTGATCATTATAACCAAAGGAGACGTGATCATTGTGACCAAAGAATCATCTTTCATTTTGCATCAAACATAGGCAACCGGACTCAGACCAGATCCAATCAGTCATTTTAGTCAAAAGGTATAGTCAATAAATGATAGTATATACTAATTTGACATAATACAGCTGACAATGAAATATAGCTGGAACGAAATTAAAAAAGATACAAAGTACTATATATGTGGGTTGCAATATAAATTAAAAATGAAATGTTAAAAAGACTTGATCAGAAGGATGTGTGAGTTGATGAATACCCCTTATATTTTAACTATTCATTCACATGTTCGTTTGAATTATATCTAACGCGGAGCATGTGTGGTCAGAGAAGGTGGAGTAATAAATTACTACTTAATACATATAAATGATTGAAATGCAGCTACGAATACAAGTATTAGCAATAAAATAACTAAAACGAAAAGCATTAGTTAAAGGCATCTAAAGCTAGGACCGGCTACGGCGCATATACCGGTGTGATTTTAATGTTGATGAGAGCCCAGTTTTGCACTCAGATATTTGCAGGGTGCGTGCAGATTGTGAATCAGATCGACTATAAAAATCACGATCCTCAGATATGATGGACCGACCTTGATATTATAAAAATGATCAGCAGACTGCTCCGAGACGGCAGTTGTAAGATTCAAAATTTATGAACCAAAGTGTAGCCAATTATTTTCGATAATTTTTCCGTAGCCGCATACATAGTGCCGTGAGCGCAAAATGTTTTCCCGCTTTGGAAATGACTAGCAAAAATTTCCTTCCGACCGAAAATTGATTTTCACGGAACAAAGTTTATTTTCTGAATGAAGGATGAAGGCTATCAGTTTTGGTTGATCTATATTCATGAGAAATTAAGCCGAAGTATATTTTATAAGTTTGGAAAAACAAGTTTAAGAAGACTTGTCCGTGCCTTATCCGGGGAGAATGTTCCGGATTTGTTCATGGGATCAACAAAATGTCTGTCGAAGCGTCATCTATTTCTAATGATTTGAACTAAATTGGGCTTGACAAAATATTCGCAAGTCATTCTGCAAGCATAGTTTAATAACTTAAACAATTTAGATAAACCACTTACAAAGGTACACAGAAAAATGTGTAGAATTATATAATGTTTAAAATATGTAGTTCATACGACAAGCTTACGAGTAGTGCAAAACTATGACATGACAGTAGTAATCGCTCTGAACTCCAAACTATGTATTTTATTATACTTATTGAAATATCCTTCTTCTTTTTCTAGGTACCGTATTGTCATATAACTAGCAGATAAGCAACTTCTTACTGCTAGGCCCTGCGGGCAGCTATTTTGACCGCCAACAGTGGTCACTACGCGGCCATTGGTCAGGTTCTCAAAATAATCTATATTTCAATGATAGAGCTTTCTCCAAAACAAACAACACGTAAATATAAAAAGTCGATATAATTACAATTATTCCATCTTTGTAAGCTGGCTGTCAAAATGAGCAAAAATGGCATGTAAGAATCGTGGATAGATAATTTCTATGGTAAGATTTCTCCCTTGCCATAGAAAAAATGAAAAGATGACAAATATCAATACACGATTTCACTAAAATATTAAAAATGAGTTCGTTTTTCACTAAACAGCTATATTGACACTATCAAAGCCGAAGCTGGCATCCAGAAAGTAACAGATATAGATGAGGAAACATAATATTATTATGGATGTTAGTCAGACATTTCCAGGAACTTTGCCATCCAAAAGAGCTCCGATATCTTATAAACCCGACCATTGACGAATATTTCTCAGCCAAGAATTTATCATTCAATCTTCATCTCCTCGACTTTGTACTTATCTTTCCATAAAAAACTTGTTATATATACAGTCTTTTTCACTTAATGACTATCTTGTTTTACACTTACTGTCCGGTGGGTCAAAACAAAACACATCCTGCGGTGGTGGGTCATTTTAGACTCACCCCAAGTTTTAAACCATTTTTTTGAGATATTTTGTATAGATATATCATTTTAAATATGATTAAATGAAACAGCATTATTAAATAAGTAAATTGTTTCACACTTGTGAGTCTTACAAACTGCCTTGCAGTACACAGCACAGAAAATTTTGTGATAAATCAATATACTGCAACGTGGTTGTCAACCTTCGATAGTGGCAAAAAATGTGTACGCGCTATATTTTTTCGTATGCGCTATGATCCCAAGTCGTGTGCGAGCGCATGCCTGCATATCTTAAAGGGAAAATTGGCTACATAATGTGTCACGTCGTCTACTTCTAGCGCTAGCCAACAGTTCGTCGAACTGTGTTGATGTCGTGCTCAATTTAAATTACAAGTTGCTTATTTCAGTAAGTCAATGCTCACTGTGCAGATCAGTCGCGTGCCGCGCACAAATTACAAAACTTTACATATTTCATACAAATAAATAGCGAGGAGTTTGTTCACCGGCCAATTAGCTTTACAACCGAGTCGGTGGAACCCGGAACCCGGTCGCTAAGTGAGATTTTTTTTATTACATTCTAAAGTGTGGATGTTTCCATTTCCATGAATAATCCCAGTCAGTTGCTACAGACAGCATAAATAATGTATTAAATAATTCAATAAGGCATTTTATAATTCTGTCAAGATATACAAATTGCCTAGATTTAGGCGCACTTTAATGTGTGTGCATACAGGTGAATATTATGTTACAGGCCGATTTTGTTACGCCGCCATTTTGGTTTGAAAAATATTTGTCAGTTTGTATTCAGTAGTCGTAAAGACTAATTAATTACAATTTATTATAAAGTATTTCATATCTCAACAACGTATTCAAGTTATAAAAATATTTTATCTAAATAATATTAGCAGTGCTGTAACCATTAACTTCTTGGTGACTGAATTAGGTCAATTGAGCCTGCAACATATATGGTTTCAACAGGACGGTGCCACTTCATACACAGCCCGAGCTATCAAAAAGTGATGATATCGACTGGTTTCCCTCCCGACTATTTTCTTCGCCAATACGTTAACAATAATGCCGATGCCACAAAACAATATTAGAAATGAAATTGCTGAAATAACACGCAATGTGAGTTAAAATGTTGGTTGAAAGAGCACGCATTTGTGTCGCTGACAGAGGCGGCCAGTTAGCCGATGTCATATTCTATACATAATTGTAATTAACCAAATAATCAATAAATAAAAACTAAACTTCAGAATGTTGGGAAAATACAGGATGTAAAAAGGGTGGAAGAAATTTGGTAGATGGACATGGAGGCTGATGTACTAACCAGAACTAGTAAAAAACATGACCCACCTGAGTAGTACTCCTTTAGATATCTGGATTTTCTTATTCTTCTTCTTCTTTATTATTTTCTGACTCCAAGAAACGTACGCTATTATTCCGCATGAAGTCTTCTCGAATTCACACTTTATTGATGGCACGAAGTATAACACAACAAACACAATACCAAGATGTACAGGTTTTGACACGCACAGCGAGAAACCAAATACACAAATAGTATACTATCACTCCCACACAGCAGAACGATAATTAACACAGATCAATAATCCATTCCTTCGTTTACGTGAAGAAACACAAGGTGACGATTTGGTACAGTTACATGTATCATTTTCAAGACCTTGTCTCAAAAAGTCACGGAACAAACATACTTGTTTACGAAAAATATGTACATATGACCCGATGAGACAGGAAAAGAACGTTTAGATGAGATAACAGATAAAAGTGGTTAATATATATAATTTAATACACCAATAAAATGAATTGGCAAAATGGACAGACCACATCACTTGGAAGTCGGACAATCGTTGGACAAATGCAGTTATCCAGTAGTATCTTAAAGGAATCATAAGGCCGACCCGCTGGACTGACGAAAACATCACACTAAGCCAATGTACGTGGCAACAAATAACAGTAGCTGTGAAAAGTAGGGAGGCTTTTATCAAGCAGTGGATAGAAAATATATTGTGATATTACAAATTAGAGTCACGTTCGAAATTACCCCGTCACTTGTTTTATTACCAAGCACCTCGAAATCACAAATATTTTTCTTACGTTGGTATCGCAATCTGTTTTGAAAATTATAAAAATGGTCACCATCTATGGTTCTTTTTTAAAATCATCGGGCAGAGCTGTCAGATTTGCGCGGTTCAATTGCCGCGACCAGCGATACTAATATGCAACGGTGAGCGATCTGATATAACCAGAGAGAAACGAGATGTTTTCTTTTGGTTTCTTCGCCTACGATTATTCTCACTGTAGGCGAAGTGTATTTTTTGATGAGATGTGATCTTTTACAATTCTGCTTACGAATCCAATTGCGTCGGCTTGGATGCTGAGGATCATCTACAATGATAGACCAAGAACATGGGTTGCTAGGATGGGCATGGACCGATGTGATGCCATCTAATGGAACATCTTGTTGTCACCTGCCAGCATCGCAGAACGTCGAACTCGCGTCCATCCCGATGAAATGAGGATTTATTAATGTGGATTTGTTCGTATTTCTTTTATGATTTGATACCATTTTTATAATGAATAACACCTTTTTATTTATCACATTATAAATTTTTCCCAGTTTAGGATGAAGGCAGAATGTGACAAAATAATGTGGGTATGTGTTTCTGAGATGAAGAAACCGCGTATCCCATGTTCACCGCTGACTAGCCGATGAGAGGGTAGAACACCGGTCTTTACTGCCATAATATATATACAAATAAATATATTCTAAGTTGGAGTGGTTGGTTCGAATTCTGGTAGTAATTAAAATATTTTTTCTGTATATCTTTCTAGTTACATATATTTGATTCGTATTAAAAAACCACAAAACTATATTTTGAAATAAACTACAACTTCACAATAATAATGATCTCCTTAAAAACAATTATTTATATATATATCTTTTAAGGGTAGGGGAAAATGGGTAAATATGTTTTGTGTAGGCTCTAAATAATAATGTTGTATGAAAATTTGGTGAGACATCCCGGGGAGTGGGGTGGATGATTATATTTTCATCAGCATCCCTACAGTGCACCTGAATAAATTTTGTCATGAAATTCAATATATTGCAATGCTGAAAAATCCATATATCGTCGTGATAAATGCTAATCAAATATGATATATCAAAAAATCTCAATTTCGGTTTATTTCACCACAGTGTGACGTAACACGCAACTTACATCAAAATAGTGATAACACCGTTAACAGAGAGAAAACTCAATTAAGATAATAAATTAGCGAAAGAATCGGTGAAATGGGGTAGTTTTTTGTCTCTCCTGAAAAGTTTGGTATTTTTGATATACAGGCAGAAAATATATTTCAATGTTATGATATTAGTTGACGCCTTTTTTATATGCATTTTGAATATGTACATTATATTTGTGTAAATTTAACACATTATACAATATATAACAATTTAACACCAAAATCAATAATATTTTGCGATAAAATTTATTTTATATGTATATCTTTCAAATAAATACATTTAATTAGTATTTAAGATATCACAGACTTATGCTCTGAATAATTATAACTTCTTAATAATAATGTGTTCTTAATAATATATAATTAATTTTGGCGTCTGCTATCGGTTTATTCAAATGTATTTGAGATTCCGTAAAAACAAAGTAGATGGCTTTCAAATAATGGAACGGTAGATGTATTGTGATGTATTCGATGATTCCCTTACTCATATTCTTAAATTGAATAATTATATTTCTCTAAATATTAATGTAGAATACTCCTCACAACTCTTTGTCTCCGGCACCAGTGTGAAGATCTCGCATTTTCCCGCTTAATACTAGTTTATACACTTAATATCTAAGTTTGGCCAACGTGATCGATCTAGCGGTAAGAATACTTCCCCATGTCATGTCCGTAATAATCCTAATTCTTTTAACCCGCGTTTTCAATTATCAAATATCCAAAGTTTACAAATATCCAAATATTATAGCCGTTCAAATACCTATAGAGCAATTGTTAAAATAAATATACCGATTATCTTATAGTACGCGATTAAATAACGGAACCCACTGATCATGCAGTACGATACCCGAACGCACTCGTTATGGCATTAATCCTACTAGTCTTCAACTTATTACCCCTAATTCTGAAATATAAGAGTGTGGAAGGAATTATATATAGGACACCAACCTTTTCGTAGATTTATCCTCGTGGCTGTGGCCGCTTCGCAGCGTCGCCTAGCTGTTCATAAATTATGTGGACATGTGAAACAACATGCGACATGCTAAATGCCTCGCTTGGCAAATATGTTCCGTGATTATGATAAGTTCTCTAGACACCAGTCTGTTGCGCTCGCTCGGCTCCCCTATCCCCAGATTAAGATACCCGTACGCCTGGTGCATATTCGCGGTAGACGACGGGTGCTTAAACCCGAGCCCTCTCACCCAACGCGTTCAAAAGGTAATGATCATGATGAGGATCCAAAATTTAGATTCGGCCGATGTCTCAGTGAACAATATCATTTGTTATGACTCATCCAAGATGCACGGCCGAGGTCCTTGTATCTCCAATATGCTGCTGTTCAGTATCGGTAGGAAAATGGCCAATCCGTGGCCGCGTCCACCACTGAAGGTAATTAATTGTGATTGATTGTAACATGTCAGTACGATTCTCAGGAAAATTACCATCCTTTAGGTGCGTCTGAGGGCATACGACATGTGACAGTGATGAATAGTTTAGTTTAATGATCCTCGGTGTCTCGAACAATGCATCTCGAATAGAGCCAGGAACAAATCAGCTAGATGTGTTAATAATACGTAGTCCGTGCAAGATGACGTCTTTTGGTGTAAATCTCCCTCTCGTCCTTTCGTTAAGATACCCACGCTAGGTGGTGTGAAATGGCAATCTCCCGGCATTCATGTTTAGAGACTCATCTCTCGAGAAGTCCGGAGAGGTATCTATAGAGCGCTGAGGCTTCCTTCTTCTGGGATCCGTTCCGTCCGCTCACGTCTTAGCTAAGGTGTGACGCAACAGCATTCAATCGGCAGACTCTTTCGTCTTTGTGCCGATAACGCCTCTTGGATGGCTAGCTAATGTATGCATGTCAGAATCTTCAGGCTAAAGTGTACGACCATGACCAGCATGGCACCCGTGATGCAATGCCCAGAACGGAGACCCCCCTCAGCAACTATAGACCACTCCAAACTCGACGAGAGACTACCTCGACATACAATTCCTCTGCATCATTATCTGTCACTCGCGACACTGTTGTTACTTTGATCACGGGAGAGCAAGGCCCTCGAATAATTTCAGTTTGGGGTGGTTGTTAGTACCATGCCAATAACAAAAGGCAGTATGATTTCCATACACATGCAATCGTGCTATTTCAAAATAAAATAAACACACGACCATTCTCGAATATACTCTATCATTTCGTCTGGCAAGCCATTACTTCGGATCGAAAATGTAATTTATAAAATGCGCCCTGTCTCGCACCGTGGTGCCAGCGGCGTGAGCCATGACGGGATTTGTGAGATCTTACTAGGTTTCCGCGAATAAGTAAATACACCAATAATTACGTACATAGTTACATAATTATTTACACGGACCATAGTAGTATATAAATAGTCCTGAACGATGAGATAAATGTAACTAAAACTTGTAGGATGGTGTTCCGAATTAATTAATAGGACAGTAATTAAATGAAGTGAAATATCAATAGTCTAGCGATTACGCCAGCTCTCTTTTATGAATGGGTAATTACATGATGATCCGAACCACACTACAGTACTTGTTAGCGGTTTTAATTATGTATACGAGCATGCAAAAAGATAAACTTAGTATTTTGGCGGATCTGGTCCTCAGCGTCTGCGCCGATCCTGGTCAGCCCTCCGGATCCTGGAGTCACTACACTCGCGATTTGAATTCGAACACGACCCCGCGAACCCGGAAACCCACGCGATCACCCCTAAAACACTCGCGACGTAAATCTCGAAAAGGAAAATCCGATTTCGTACCCCTAACAACGTTTATGTATACGTCTCTTTTCCCGGTTCAAAAGCGACTCTCACACGTACAACCCCCTAACCCTCCCGAAACCGACTGTCTGGAGAAGCGTTCGCCACCCCCGCTCATCCTGCTCTCATCCCCCGCCCCGCTACTCTCGCCCCTAACCGACCCGCTCTATAGATTTCGTAGAATTCGTATTTTTTTATCATTTTGTTATATGTGGATCATCACAGACCTCCCCATATTGAAAATGGAATTAGAAAGAATCGATAATTACATTTCTCAATACAATATCGCAATGATCCACCAACGGATATACAACTATAGAATTTTTGTTTTACTATCAAAACTTATTTCATCCTACGAGTTTCTTATAGGATTCTGCCAGGTGCGCAAATCATATATTTCCCTCACTCTGCAATGAGGCCCATGTTTATAGTTAGAACTATACACTATCTCTCCTCCCCCAGAGATTACTCCCACCGCTCTCTGTGCCACCATCATAATTTCTCGACTAGATATCCGAGCCGATAATCCTTACACAAGTCCTCAGCCATCTTAGAATCTACCATAAAGATAAGGCTTCTAAACATCTAACTTAAAGATAGTCATATACCTAAAGTACACATTAATATTACCTCCCCCAGTGAATAGTTCATTTGTCTCCGGTGAGCTCTTCGTCATTCCTTCCCAACTAGTCACCTGAGCTAATAATCCTTATACATAGTCCTAACGCACTACTTAAAGATAAGTTATTCGCACATCTAACTTAAAAATACCCATATACCTAAAGTCTACATTAATATTACCTCCCCCAGTGAATAGCTCATTTGTCGCTGGTGAACTCATCGTGATCCCTTTTCAACTAGTCATCCGAGCTGATAATCCTTACACATAGTCTTAATGTACTACTTATGGATAAAACATTCACGCATCTTAATGTCCGACCTCTTATCAAAATTTCCCACAAGATTCCAAGTCGCCTCCTAACTCGGTGCTCCCAACTCCAGCTAAAAGCGCGATTCCAATTAGATCCTCCGGTTTCATAGAAGCTTTCCAATCCTCCTGTAAAAGTTCCCTTTTTTTTTTCTCTTGTGGTAAAACCTATAGTATCTGAAAAAAAACCCTCATCGTTCTAAGCTCCTGAATTGAAGTACTAAAATTAATTAAAATTAGCGGTTTGGCAGTCGATCTTATACACCTATTACATTTTTCAATCCAGTAGTATTATTTTTCTACATTATATAAGCGAGTTTTGCTTATATCTTAACCAGTAGTTTTTAGGCGCTATATCTTAAAATATCCTTTTTTTTTCAATTCTCGCATTCCACAAAATTGGAAAAACGTCTCTCCTCTATGTCGAGAATCGGGAAGACCGAAACATATCCTAATTATTTTCTTAATCACGTACCAATAATCAATACTTGTTACATTGCAGGTATACGCGGTACTCTCACAGTACACCTAAAACCACCTAATCACTAATCAATCCCTCCTCGGCCCGCAGAGAAAACTTAATAATATCCTAAAATCGATCCGAACAATCCATCACTTATGTAAAATCTCGCCAGGCGGTCGGTGTCATGATAGCACCTCCATTTATTTTAGAATTCTAACTAGTTCAACTAATTACTTATACTATATTTTATTATCTATAAATAGGGCTTATTGTAGTCCATCCACTTAATTAACCTATAAAAGCAATTAAAATAAGTACTTAATACTAAATACAATTCGAAGCCACATCCCCTCCCCAAGTGATTAAGCAGATAAGACTGGCGTCACACTACTCGTTTTGTCAACCAAATCTCGTCTCGTCCGTTCTCAAGCATCTTCCCATAGAACTCGGTGATCATCGGAGCCTCCAACTGAGCCCCTCCAGCATCTGTCCCACCTGATCGATTCTAGCCCTCCTCAACCGACCTCTCTCAATTCGTTCTTACACTATACGGCCTGGAGTCCTCACATATATAGTATTTCGAGTTGTAGTGAAATTGTTTTTTTCTAAAATAGGTATACAGCTCCACACTAATCGATCCAAAACACGGTTGCGTAGTTTCCTTCCAATTGTGAATCTCCAAGTCTCCACATACCAGTGCCCTCCCATATTTCAATAGCATCACTTTTTATATCAGTGCTTACAATTTTATTTTTATACGTTCATCCGCTCCATTAAGTCTTCGTACATAACGGTTAAACTAGAACTAACTTAACCAACAAACTTATTATTATTACAATCTTTTCCTTATATATATATTTGGCATTTGTTATTTGCATATCAATGGTTGGATGCGTTGTCAAAGTTCTTCTGTAAAAACCGCGGACACGTACAATCCACTTAAGTCAATGCGCCTACTTAGATAACTATTGTATATTATAATGATAATATTAATGGCAACATTCCTGGCTTGTAAATGAAAGACTTACATTTATGTCTTATATAGCGATGTTACTCCACCTATCATTTTACTATACCATTCAATCTCATTTAATTAATTACTTATAATATATCATACATCGTAATTATAAGATGAATTCTTAACAGTAGAAATCCAAACTTCTGATTTGCATTTGTTTACACAATTATATTTTCATTTCATCCCAATTTGGTCATGTCGGCAATCCCAAGAATTGTTGTGTTCTAAAAGGATAACAAATGTCGCCCACCATACAATCATATTACCCCTATTTTTTTTCTGTTATATCCTAGGTTCTTAACGCTATGCTGAAAGAAAAAAACCCACAAAGTTCCAGGGTAATTTTTAAGGTTCATTGCTAGATCGAAGCATGATATACAACCATTATGCATTTGGATAAATCTGCCTAATAATTTAATTAACCTTTATTAAATTAAATCTCTCAATAACGTTACACGATGTGTCAATTGAAGTCGCTTTACACTTAAGTACCTATCTGTGAAGATAATCCGGGGACATGTCTGTACTTAAGTTATTCCTACGTTTTAAAAATGGTGTATTATCATAACTCAAAAGGTAAAATATTATTGTTTACTTAAATGCCCACAAAAGCGTTGTCGATAATAAATAAATAAATACTAAAATAAACTCCGCTTTAATTATTCTGCTTCCTTCTTTTACACGACGCAGGTCACAAGTATCGCACAAAAGGATCGAACCCTAACGACTAATTTATTATCTCCATCTGGTCCAAAGTCATCCAGAACCTATCCTTTTTTGTTTTCTTTGGAACGTTTAAAATCTTAAGTTGAAAGTTATAGGTTACAGCTTATTCATATAATAATTAATGGCCCTCCTAAAATGTAGAGGACTTGTGACAGTTACTGACCGGTCTGGCATTTGTCTCCTAAAATGCACGTGTTGCACAAATACATGTTTTCTAAAATCTCATCCCGGCGGCGATACATATGCGTCAGATGTATCCAACCATTTTATCTCTTGGTCCAGAGTCTAAATTTATTTTCTGAATTAATTCACTTAGTAGAACCCACTAACTTGCTTTGTAATATGAGTTTCCAATATTTTATCTCCATCCACCTCGAAGATGGCGTAAACTAAGTACAAAATCACCTTGCAATATAAGTAATTGAAACCTTGTAAACGGTCTCTCGCATGAAAATATGTAAGAAGTCATTTTCGTAGAAAATGTCATAATGTAGAATTTTTTTACACACTATTTTGTCGATAGAGCAATAGGCAGTGAGGTAGTTACAAACTAATATTACTAACGGAGAGATATTTATAATCTAACTTACACAAACTAATTTATGCGAGAAAAATTAATGAATCCATTATTTTCTGTTACAATAGAGATAGTGTCACTCTCAACGTATCTCAAAATTAAACATTTCGGCATATCCATCGATGAAACCATTCATTCAGCTCACACACTAATGCAATCACATATAGGCTACCAAATACTAAATTAAGGCGGTGAAAGATATCAATCCTCTGATACGCGGCTGCGGTCCATAGCAAATTAGACTACAACTTGACAATTTAGTCTCCATACTACATAGAATCTTCTTAATCCTCTAGAGGTATTTTGTAATTTTTTCTGAATCTTTACTTAAAATAAATATATGTATATATATTTTTTTTCATTCTATCTTATTATGTTCACGTACAGGTTTCCATTAAAATTAATACCGTGCACTTCTACAATTTTTTATTTTATTGTTCCTATCTATTCTATGAATCATTCTGCTTGACTCGCACATGTTTCCATATATACTTTTGCGAAAACCCACGAAGCGCAATTATAATATAATTAAATAAATAAAGGAAGATAATAACCTTCCGTTTGATTATTAACATGACTACATCCCTACGTATAAATAATAATAAGTAAGTCAGTGATAATCGGCAGCCAACCCAACGGTTTATCTCCCCTGTTAATGCAGTGTCGAGATGCAGAATGTTTTTTTTTTTTCTGACCTCGGTCCTTGCGAGTTTACGTGCTAGATGTTCTTGGTATTAAAAGTGCGAGGTGTAAAATAACTTCGACCCTAAGTTTTTTTGTTGTTTAACGTATTCTAAACACTTGAGAAAGCATTCTTTCGGTTCAAAAAATAATAAATGGCTCTTCTCATATGGACAAATAATCTCTCTCTCGCTTAAACACCATCGACCACTTCAAAATTCAGAGAATTTGGAAACACATTACTTTTAGCCAAAATATAATCTCACGCCCATAAATTATAAAAGGATACTTCTAAATGTCAAGTATTAGGCCCTATTTCTTATTACTTTTAGCCCTAAAATGCATAAGTGTCTTAGACGACCAAAATAATAAACAGCGATTTGCTCATTCAAACGTAACTTTAACATTTCAACAGTATCAATGATAACTACTTTGATGTACTAATTATATAAAGTAATATAAATGCCAAACGGATTTATAATATCTTTACCTAATGCCAATTGGTAGACGGTGAAAATTAATTAGTTCATCTTTACTATACCAGGCGTAACAATACTACTTGTATATATAATTTTTACTTATATGCACATCCTTTCGATTATCTTTTATATTTTGACCCGATTTGCCCAAAAGACAACACATACAGTATATAGTACCTTTAGGTAACAAAATAATATTTATATTTAATAAATCATCTGGAAATTCATTTATATTTCGAATTTTTTTTAAAAATTTTTTTTTTTATATCCGATCGTAATACTTTTTTTATTTTTTTATATATATTTTTTTTTTCATACATTATTTCTTTGTAAGTCGGAATAAAATATTTCGCCTATACATAACACCGCTGCATTTAAATAAAGCTGTGTGCTTCATAAATAGCATATAACTATGGAACAGACATCTCACCAAAACGGCAACGGGACGTTTCAAAAAAATATTAAACAAAATAATAAATTGGAGCCATCCTAAAATTTTTAAATTTACATTATCGATTTAAGCGACCATCCAAACACATGTGGGCACTCTGTCCGACTTCGAAACACATTCATACAATAGGTATTTACAATTTCAAGAGTATTAAATTCTGATCATAGAAATGAATATTTTAATTTTATAATTTTAGTAATCTATAAATGTCTTAAAATTTTTTTATTATTTTTTTTATTTAAGTCACGTCGCGTGGTATTTTTAAACAGAAATAGAACCTATAAATTCAATTCTAAATACGTGCAATTATATTTTTATTTTCACAGCCATACGATTAATAAAATGGATACTATAATTCAGACATTTGATATTGAAAAACTGTCTGACGAGCTCCTGGTCACACGGCGCCACTGTAAGAGTTTCTGAAAAATCCTCAATTCTCGGTGTCTCAAACAATGCAAAGCTAATAAGCCAGGAACAAATCAGCTAGATGTGTTAATAATACGTAGTCCGTGCAAGATGACGTCTTTTGGTGTAAATCTCCCTCTCGTCCTTTCGTTAAGATACCCACGCTAGGTGGTGTGAAATGGCAATCTCCCGGCATTCATGTTTAGAGACTCATCTCTCGAGAAGTCCGGAGAGGTATCTATAGAGCGCTGAGGCTTCCTTCTTCTGGGATCCGTTCCGTCCGCTCACGTCTTAGCTAAGGTGTGACGCAACAGCATTCAATCGGCAGACTCTTTCGTCTTTGTGCCGATAACGCCTCTTGGATGGCTAGCTAATGTATGCATGTCAGAATCTTCAGGCTAAAGTGTACGACCATGACCAGCATGGCACCCGTGATGCAATGCCCAGAACGGAGACCCCCCTCAGCAACTATAGACCACTCCAAACTCGACGAGAGACTACCTCGACATACAATTCCTCTGCATCATTATCTGTCACTCGCGACACTGTTGTTACTTTGATCACGGGAGAGCAAGGCCCTCGAATAATTTCAGTTTGGGGTGGTTGTTAGTACCATGCCAATAACAAAAGGCAGTATGATTTCCATACACATGCAATCGTGCTATTTCAAAATAAAATAAACACACGACCATTCTCGAATATACTCTATCATTTCGTCTGGCAAGCCATTACTTCGGATCGAAAATGTAATTTATAAAATGCGCCCTGTCTCGCACCGTGGTGCCAGCGGCGTGAGCCATGACGGGATTTGTGAGATCTTACTAGGTTTCCGCGAATAAGTAAATACACCAATAATTACGTACATAGTTACATAATTATTTACACGGACCATAGTAGTATATAAATAGTCCTGAACGATGAGATAAATGTAACTAAAACTTGTAGGATGGTGTTCCGAATTAATTAATAGGACAGTAATTAAATGAAGTGAAATATCAATAGTCTAGCGATTACGCCAGCTCTCTTTTATGAATGGGTAATTACATGATGATCCGAACCACACTACAGTACTTGTTAGCGGTTTTAATTATGTATACGAGCATGCAAAAGGATAGACTTAGTATTTTGGCGGATCTGGTCCTCAGCGTCTGCGCCGATCCTGGTCAGCCCTCCGGATCCTGGAGTCACTACACTCGCGATTTGAATTCGAACACGACCCCGCGAACCCGGAAACCCACGCGATCACCCCTAAAACACTCGCGACGTAAAATCTCGAAAAGGAAAATCCGATTTCGTACCCCTAACAACGTTTATGTATACGTCTCTTTTCCCGGTTCAAAAGCGACTCTCACACGTACAACCCCCTAACCCTCCCGAAACCGACTGTCTGGAGAAGCGTTCGCCACCCCCGCTCATCCTGCTCTCATCCCCCGCCCCGCTACTCTCGCCCCTAACCGACCCGCTCTATAGATTTCGTAGAATTCGTATTTTTTAATCATTTTGTTATATGTGGATCATCACAGTATTCATTTGAAAAATGTAACATACGGGTTCGAAAATTTGTCGACAAAGGTACCGCCTACTGTAGCATAGTTGGATAATGCACCTTCCTCGGATTGGAAAGAGCTCCAGGTTCGAATCCCGGTAGCAACAATAATATATTTTTCTTAAGAGAACACATTCTTATTGTGAAGTTGTAATTA
This sequence comes from Eubasilissa splendida, assembly GCA_031772225.1. NCBI lineage: Eukaryota > Metazoa > Arthropoda > Insecta > Trichoptera > Phryganeidae > Eubasilissa > Eubasilissa splendida. The sequence goes on from CM062864.1 coordinate 21,705,204, forward strand.
TTCAGAACATAGGTCTGTGGTGTTTTAAATATGAATTAAATATATTAATTAGAAAGATATACATATAAAATCAATTTTATCGAAAAATATTGTTGTTGCGCCACCGAGATTCGATAATTTCAAATAATGGAACGATTAAATGCATAAAAATGAAAAAGTAATATAGGTTTGAAAATTGTCGCTGTAGCATAGTTGGATAATGCACCTTCCCCGGTTAGGAAAGATATTCAGGTTCGAATCCAGGTGGCGCAACAACAATATTTTTCGATAAAATTGATTTTATATGTATATCTTTCTAATCAATACATTTAATTAGTATTTACAGAAATTATTTTTATTTAGATTATTAATTTTTGTGAAATTGGATGTGGAACATTTCCATGGCGCATCCAGCCGTTCTTTTACACAGCGTACACTCACAGCATGCAATCGAGTAACGGGAGTATTCGCACTCGCAACTTCGTCATCATTTCCCGCCACCGAGTCAGCTCTCGCAGCGCGAACCAATTAGTAAATAATTAAATTAAATAACTTTAAAACCGTGGTGTATGTTAAATTTTAATAAACTACATTAATCCTCGTGTAGAACTGCATTTGTATTTGTCTTATCCGTATTTATGTTGAGTTAGAAGTTATACATAGTTAAATTGGAGAATATATTATTCTGAACTGCTGAAGTGCTTGAGGAACCATTGCCTGAGACAAATTCTTCAAATTTTTTGGGCATCTAGTTATGACTTGGAAAGGCGTATTGACGAAGAGGAAGATCCTCCGCCCGTTGGACTGAAGTGGAAAAGACAACAGGTACTTCTTTGAGAATGCCGAGAAAAGTTTAGGAGAATTGGGAGTTCATAGAGATCACAATCATCGGTTGTGATGTATTCTCAAAAAACTTTCACCCTAACATCGTTATGTTAAAAAAATAAAATCTATAGTTCCAAGTGTGCAACTATAGCTTATCCAACACGACATCAGGACAAAAATAAATAAATAAAAAATCATACTTAAATTATTACAGCGCGCGCCTCATTTTATTTACGAAAATAAAAATAATGCGACGTCTTATGTTATCACTAATCAGGACTATCTAGATTATTCGGATGAAGTTCAGAGCGTTCCGGACAAATAATGGTATTTATAATCATATTATTTACTTATATATTACTATATAATTTCATACCCCCGCTATGTGAAATGGCGTGATGTTAGTCTTGTAGTTAAGTTGGTCAAGTTAGGTTACTTCTGAACGAAACAATTCTTCAAGGATATCACAGACCAGTAAATAAATAGACATGAAATAAAGGAGTTTGGAACTAATGTTGCGGGATGAGGGGCATTCTACACACATATATATCCAACGAAACATACAACAGTAAAAGTTTTTACTCTTCGAAAATTAAAAGGACGTATTTTTTGTCAGCATTTAAATTTTCGTTCCAATCGAGTCATATTTAAAAAAAAAGTCGTGGAGCTATTTGATTGCGTAAGTGGTACCGAAGTTAATTTGCGTTAGCTCATGTCTATATAGGGTGTAACAGACCCAGTCTACAATACTTTGATTACGAGTCGAAAATGTTTAAGAGATATGTACTTAATCTCAACCATGCCAGAGATATAAGCATTTAAAAAAGTCGTAATTATGCGATTATTTAAATTAATTGAAATATTTTATTGATTCAAAAAAATAAAGGTCATCGAATTGTCGCTAAAAATATTGTCGCTGTAGCATAGTTGGATAATCCACCTTTCCCGGTTAGGAAAGAGATACAGATTCGAATTCCGGTGGCGCCACAACAGTATTTTTCGATAAAATTTATTTTATATGTATATCTTTCTAATTAATATATTTAATTC
>CM062864.1:21707157-21977157 GCA_031772225.1 Eubasilissa splendida
TTGGTCACAATGATCACTTCTGCTTTAGTCACAATGTTCACATCTCCTTTCGTAACAATTAGCACTTCTAATTTGTTCACAATGATCACTTCTCCTTTAGTCTCAATGATCAGATAGTTAAAATAAAGGAAAGAGATGCTTCTTCTTCGAATACTTCCTTATATTTTATAAAAAACTGTCAATAAGCTATCAGATGTCACCTTGTATAAACTAATAAAACAGATGGGAGGATATTCATTATATGTTTTCCCAACAGTGATGATATGAGAGTTGCGATAAGATAAAACTCCTGTTGCTTTTTTCGCTTTGTCAGTCTAACGCGTCTTCTTCTTCCTTCGCATCCATCTTATTTATAAAACAGCTATATGGTACGGCCTGGATTAGTGTAGAGAAAAAAAAATCTACCTGGCGGCAAATGAGAAGGAGCTTTTGAATTTAGGAGCTTTTGCTCATAAAACAGTCCTGGGTTAACGGAGTATCGTCGTTCCATTCATTAGTTCTAAAAATGGCGCTCTTCTGATGTCTGTATCGACTATTTCAATCACAGATGTGCGAATTTACGTTCAATTTACGATTGTCTTTTAAACTATTATACATCTGTCTAGTTTTGCATAAAATCATATTTTAATAAGCGCCATTTATCTATACCTCCTTTCATCTGAATCCAACCAATATTTCTTCGGCCCAGCGAGCTGCAGGGTAACATATTGTGAAGGTATCGGCTTCAAATCCGGATCCTCCATTATAGTACAATATTACTCTGATGCACGTGAGATCATGATTGAGGCATTAGAAGGAATGGCTCATCGGATCCCCCGGAACGATGACCTATTAAGAAATTAAAGGAATCTCGAACATTTCTGGAAATTTATAGCCGTCAATGCGGCACACTGGGGCATCACGCTTGTTTGTAGGTAGATGCACCGTGTATAAGAATTTCAGAATAATATAGTTATTCACGTTCGTAATAATTATTATTAAAACAAAATATAATGAAATAAAAGTATACGTGTTTAGTGGAAAATTTTTAATACTTTTAAAATTAGCAATATTAACTTTGTGATTAAAATAAAATAAAATAAAAATTATTCGAGTAAATTTGTATTGAGTAATGATTTGAGTAAGGTACTAAAAAAAATATTTTTTTTTTATATAGATTCTGGCAAAGAAACGATAATATGTGTTTTAGTTAGTTATGACATTCTGAAGAAGAAAATGGTATTTTTCGAAACCGGTAGATGTATTTAAACTCAATTTAGTGGTTAATATAACAAAGATAATAAATAAAAATATGAAAAATTTTAAGTTTAATATTAATTTTTTTTAAAAACTACAATGTTATTCTCTAATGTATTCCTTACATAAATACAATTCTAAAGAGAAATATAACATTTCGAAGAAAACATAGTAATAATTATTCGTTTCTTATGGACAATACAAAAACAAACTATCTACAATATCTTTTCTTTATTTCCTTTGCAAATTCGAATACTTTTGTCACATTTATTCAGTCTCCGAGTGGCGCAACTTCGTTCAACGTTCAGACACAAGAGAAAACATTAAGTATTGTTCGACAATACAAAATAATTTTCAAGTATCTTTTGTACTCTCCAAGTTCCGAGTACACAACCAAGAGATAAAGTCACAGATGGGATATAAAGCCGAGAGCATTTTAACTGACCATTTTCAGAATGACAGTAAAAGTATCAAATGGCAGTCAAACTAAGGCTCCCCAGCTTCATAGCCTTAATATCCCGGCTGTACGCGGTCCTACGGCCTTAAGTCCGGCTTCTATCCCGCTAAGCCTTGCGTGCGAAGCTCTGATATTATTGGTACAACTCTAATTTGGGAATTTAACGTGCCTCTGAGATGGGACAGGCAAATGCACGAGCGATAATTTTCCTTATCGCCCCGGGACATGCCACAAGTTTGTTTCCTGGTGAAAATTACATTTATCAGTGACACGTGTTTAGGGAAAATATTGCCTGTTTGTTTATTTAAAATTATATATATATAAAGAGAAGAAGTATCTAAAATACGAATAAATTAGTAATCTAGCATTCCAGAAGGCCATCAACTCACTTACTTACCATCACGACGTAGGCAGAGAGAATAGAGCGCCACACCATTTTGTTTTCTTTCTCGCCTTATCCATATTCATTATAGTCAATTGTTGAGACTTCTAACAGGTTCATATTACAGTGTCTGGATTATCTGGTTGTGCCAAGTCTTCCGTAGACATCGTCCATTTCTAGTACCATCAACATTTGTGTCATACATCTTGTTTGTTCTTACTATTCTCTCCTCATTTATCTGTTTTTTATGATGAATTATCTATTACTATACTAAGATCAGCTTTACATTCTAATTTTTTTACTCTATCATAAATGTATCTGCGCGCATATATTCCTAAGTGATCTCATTTCCACTCATCATTTTGTTTTTTTTCGAGTAACATGTCTCAGTTATGGTTTGAAAAAAATATTTATAAATTCACATAAACAAATAAAAGGCGGAGAACCAAATCCCAGCCTCCTGTATGACGGGCGAGGATACTAACCATTACACCACCAATAAGTCAGAGATAAGATCAGCTTTACGTTCTCTCCGTTCTTCTTCATTCTTCACTCTGTTGTTAATGTTCGCACTATTTCGTGCACTGTGACATGTTTCGATGTCGTTAACCTTGGAATAGTACACTTAACAGCTTGTTATTTTTATTAGGATTATTTATTGTGAAGTTGTAATTATTCAGAACATAGGTCTGTGATATTTTAAATATGAATTAAATATATTAATTATAAAGATATACATATAAAATCAATTTTATAGAAAAATATTGTTGTTGCGCCACCGGGATGTGAACCCGGATCCCTTTCCTAACCGGGAAAGGTGCATTATCTAACTATGCTACAGCGACGATATTTATAGCGATAAATTTTCGAACCTCATTACATTATTTGAAAGAACCATCTACCTTATTTAAAATTTGTCGCTAAAAATGTTGTCGCTCTAGCATAGTTGGATAATGCACCTTACCCGGTTTGGAAAGAGATCCAGGTTCGAATCCCGTTGGCGCAACAACAATATTTTTCGATAAAATTGATTTTATATGTATATCTTTCTAATTAATATATTTAATTCATATTTAAAAACTTGTTCTTAACCCGAAATTCTTATTTTAGTACGTGAAAATTGTACGTAACTGTGTTGCTAACTTTCCAACCATAAATAATGTAATCTGTGATATTATAACCTCAAGTCTTTAAATGTTTTTTACATTCTAATTATAAAAAATATCAATTCGATTTTGCCGATATTTCCAACCGGGTTATTTCAGTGCCGATAGATTTGATAGATATTGGCCGCTTGGCGGTCTTACATAATAATACTATTTTTTTAATATTGAAAATATAATTTATTCTCAAAAAAGGAAAGTGGCACAATCTAATTTAGCCAAAATATTAATGTCAAATTTTTTTTTGTTATATATAATTAGACAAAATTCTTTGTTTAAACCACAATTTATTTTTTATTCGACAAATTTAGAAATTATACATACAAATACTAGGGGTTTACAGTTAGATGAATTTGAAATTTTTGAAATTAGAAAAAGTGTTAATAGCATGCTAAATATTATAAATATTATAATAGTTACCTTTTAAATTTGTTTTTATCTATGCTTGTATTTTTAATTTCAGTATACATTGTTTTCTGAAGAAGATACCATAGGTATCGAAAAATGTCAAATAATCAATAAACAGTGGTTTAAACAAAGTATTTTGTATAATTATTTATATAAAATGAGGTCACGTATTAACCCTTCCCAAACCATGATGTAACACAGGTCTACCATCATAATTAAATCTATAATATTTCAGTAAATACATGCAACATAAAATTCATATTTTACATAATCCTAGAAAAAATATTAGCGCTTAGGAATGACTAGTGAAAAAACAATTATGAAAAGGGAATTGTACAAAAACGATTATTATTTTCCAATTTGTGATATGAAAGACAGAGATCACACTATTTTCACAGTGAAAAAAACAACAAATATACAAATATAATTGTCGTTTTCTCACTAATTAAATAAAGAGAGGACAGATTGTATACGACTTAATGAACACTCAAAATTATGTTAGTAATCATTTTTTCAAAATTGAATGCTCAATATTTAAAGTTGAAAATTTGAAAAACAAAAAATGACAAAATATTTATCACTATTTCCGTGAAGATTACAAAAAATAAGAATGAAATCGTTTGTATAATTAGTGAGTTATCGAGTTTAAAGCGATCTATGGGGAATGTGAATACCCCGCTTCGGGAAGGTAAGGTTAATATGTTTATGATCTTTCTATGTGACTTATCTCATTTGTTTTACAATACCTGTTTATGTAAATGCCTTCGATAGCTGGTTACCAGGTTTACGATTAGCAATAAGCACACATATGATATATGAACTGCACTAACCTTTTTAATTTTGCTGTCTTTCTGATTCGATGTTGTTGTTCTTTTAGCTGGGTTGTCTTCGTTGTCTTTGGACTAGTCGAAGCACAGTATGTGATTGAATGACGCCTGTCGGTTACCGTCCTCTTAGTTTTCCTTAAAAAAAGGGCGGCAATACTCACACATGCATATAATTATAAACCAAGAAACCCAGTGAAAATACCCAATTCACCAAAACTTAACGGGAATTCATTGCCGTCCCCAGCTGACTAAAGACGTGAGCGACATCTACATCTAGGGTACAGTCATGCGCGGAGAGAAGCTGCCCGCAATCTGGTCCAATCGCTCGACTCTACGATAGTTTTTCCGCTCTACCGCACATCCCGCTATCTTCTATCCTCTTCGTTTTCTCTCCCTTACTCAATAAGCGACTCTACACACAAGCTGCGCGTTTCGTTTCATCATCAAACGCTCTGCAAGCTTGTGATAAGCACTCATCACAGAATTATTTAGGTCACGACAGTTTTCTGCTCAATATTAATGTTGATTTAGAAATTGAATCGTAAATTTAAGAACATAATTTATGTTGTCACATCACAAGATATTCAGCAGATGTAATATACACCTAAATACATATAAAACCCTAATTTACAATGTTTAATTAATACTACGACATTTTTCCGATTCCTTTTATATACATTGTTATTTTTTTTACATACGTGTTTATTTTAATTAGGAAATGCTCAATGCTAATTAGGAAATACTCGTATAATCTTACATCTATTTTATAAACAGGGTGAATATTATGTTACAGGCCGATGTTGTTTTTATATAAATAGAAAACAAAATATTTTTTTTTACATTTGTTTTTATTTATCAATTAATTAGTTTATTACAATTATGTGTAAAATATGATTTTAGCCAAGCATTGGCTTTACCATTAGCAGAGACACAAATGCCATATTTTTCATAACATTCACGCATTTTGAATATTATCCTGTGGCGTCCGAATTTATTATTAACTTATTGGCCTAGACATTTTCTTTCAAGTACAGAAACATAAAATAGTCGAGAGCCGTTTATTATTATGCGGCCGGGAAAAATTTCTCACAAAATTTTGCAAAATGTTGCAGGTCACTAAAAATGTTTCCAACATGTGACGATGGCGATCACCATTAATGGTTACAACATTGTCATTATTATTTAGATAAGATATTTAAATAATTTTAACACATTATTTAGGCGTAAAATAATTGATAATTAATTGTAATCAACTATTCTCTACGACTACCAAATGCTAACTAAGAAATATTTGCCAAACGTAAATGGCGGCCAAACAAAATCGGTCTGGAACATAATATTCACCCTGTACAATAAGATTTTTTGTTTGTATGATATATCTGTATATTGATATGGCCCCATTCACAATCACATTACAATGATATTTGTGCAGAAAAATTGTAATTTAATGCAGTCGTCAGTAGCACATGGTTCTGCAAAATTCCACTGCCGCTGTGCATTGAAATCACTTGACATAAAAGCTTGTCGACTTTGGTTGTAAAATGTGGAGCATCAAATGATACTTTGCGCATCTTTTTTTTAAATACGTTAACTACCTTATGTTGAACACTGTTTAATAAAGTATGTTTATAACATTGGAAAATAATTTTAATTGATTATCTCGTCATGGGTGTTGTGATAGCGCGGCTGGCCCAATAGCATCATGTAAATATATGATTTGAAGCTTATTTAGATTTATATTTTTTAAGAACAAATATTTTGTCGTAAAGTTACATTTTCAGAATATAGTTTTGGTTTGTTTTAATACAAATTAAACTAGAAAGATATACATATTAAATCTATGTATTTAAAGATTATAAATATACTAGCAGATAAGCAATCGGCTATTAGAAAGGAAAACTAGAAGGGGGGTGAACCATCCTTTCCCTGGACCGGCTTAGAAGCTAGGGCTTCCTTGTAGGTCCCACTCATAAAATCTGATAATAATACGCGACTTTAATTCGATTATATATTTATGTATAAGAAAAACGAAAATTCAACATAGTTATTAGCAATTAGGATTTAAAATTTAGACCCTCCATCGTCCCGTAAGTGGATTCAGTCACACTTACGCGGACAGACAGACAGAGGTAGGCGCGTATGTGGAATCCCACGCACGCAGGCCGGCCTAACAACCCACCTAAGGAGCTCCGACGAGTCGCGTTAAGCAATAGGCTATTGATTGCTTACTGCTAGGCCCTACGCGGCTATTGATGACTGCTGCGCGGTCAGGGTCTCATCGGCAATCGCTAGTCTCAATAGAATCTATATTTCGATGATATAGATTTCTTCAATACAAACCGCATAAATAAAATGTAGATATAATTAAAATTATTCCATCTTTATAAGTTAGCTGTCAAAACGAACAAAAATGACATAATAATCGTGGATAGCTAATTTCTATGGTAAGATTTTGTCCTTACCATAGACAGTATACGACAGCTGTCAATATACAATTTCGCTAAAACAAAATCCTAAAGATATTAAAATCTCGTTCGTTTTTCACTAAATAGCCATAATACAACCATACTACTCAAACCAAAGCCAGCATCTAGACTAGAAGTCACAGATGTAAACGGAAAACGTAATATTATTGTGGATAATTTAAATTAAGGATTGATTGATTAATTAATTCTGGCATCTCCTAGCGTGATTTATCCAATGGTGTTTGAGATTCTACGCAATATAAAATTATAAAAAATAGCAACTCGCCAAATGAATTCGCCAATCATGTTTTGGTACAAAACCATTCTCTTGACACGAGGGCTTAGAAATTTTACATATCAATACTAAGGGCTTACAATTTGTAATTTTAGGAATATAAATAAGAATGATAAATAGCAAATTAAATATTATAAAAAAACGAATACTTTTTGTAAATAGTCACCTTTTAAATTTGTTTTCACAAAAGTTTCTAATTTGTTACCTACAACATATACTTTATAGATTTGTTTTTTTTTATCTATGCTGGCATTTTTAAATTTAGTATACGTTGTTTTCTGAAAAAGATACCACAGGTATTGAAACATGTTGATGTATCAATAAATAATGTTTTTCTTATCACAAAGTAATTAAAAAAAAATTGAAGAAGCAATATAAAGTAGATTGATAAATGTATTAATTGTAAAAATATACATATATATATTTTAAATTTGTCGTAATCGTAATTGGTTGCTATAGTGAAATGATTTAACACGTCCAGGTTCAAATTCCGGTATCAATTAAATATTTTTTCAAAAAATAGATCTTTCTAGTTGATTGAATTAATTTGTGTTAATTAGTTTGACTTTATTTTAAACAAATAATAGGTATCTCACAGAGACGAAGCTATTTATTACTATATTTATTGAAAAATGTGGATATATGGGCTTACGACCTGTTTTCGGCTGGCTTAAGTGATCACTTTATATAAATATAACGTTCACCATTCTCACTCATTAATCAATCTTCATATCTATCAAAGTTTTGGAAGTTGTATATATGTTAATATGTGGAAACACGTGGACTAAATTTGATATTCATATTTACTATGATATATTTATATTTAAATATGATACTTCTATATTTTTCAGTTTTTCATAATAAAAAATAGCTTCGTCTTTGTGAGATATCTATTATATGTTTAATAACAGTGCCTTAGTAGGTGAAAATCCAGTAATTGTATGTTCTTGAACATATTCAAATTACTTTGTTTTTATACTTTTAAAATTAGCAATATTAACTTTAAATTATAAATTAATAATTATAAATTTTCATTGTGCGTTGCACAAGCTATAAAACTGTTATTTTTTCTGTTTTATCAATTCCGGAAACATTGTCCGTGATCGCGTAGCAGTAACCACAACAATAGCGATAAGCGATTTTTTTTCTGATATTGTATAACACTTTGTTTCTATTTTTCTTTCAGAATAATTCAAAACGCGTATAAATCGTAAGAAGAAAATACGTAATTAAGCAATTTCTATACGGAATGATTTATTTTTATTTATTTGTTACTTTAGCCGACGAAAAACTATGTTTCAATGCCGAAAGCTTATTTATAAAAGTACGGATTGCAAAGAAATGCTGAGGCAGTGATATATAACCCAGGCAGACGAATGATGGGATGCTGGAGCGATTTTGTTTATTTCTTCTTGGTTGTTTAATTTACTTGCTCTTCATCAGCAAACACGAGATAGCAGCCAATCGGAGTACCGTATTAGTTAACACAACAGTTGTACTGAATGATGTTTATTTTTGTTTTCGTCTTACGTAATTTTAACCTGTTATTATATATTTTAACGTAGAATATGATTTAATGAGTATCTCAGTCAGTCATTGTCACAAACACTGCATTAGAAATATCTCATTAAATAAATTGGAACCTTTTTATATTCTCTCACCAGGTATTAATTAAAATTCTGGCTTCGAGTTCCGGTAGTGACAATATATATTTGATATTATTTTTGTGTATCTACTATCTACCGGCATATAAAATTCTGGGTTCGAGTCCCGGTATCGACAATATTTGATCGATTTTTTTTCATTGCATCTATTGCCTGCCGACATGGAAAGTTCCGGGTACGAGTTCCGGTGGTAACAATATTGCATATATGGGATTTTTCTGTTGATGGCGGGAAAGCGTGCGAAAAGAGCTGCTCGTCATATTATTATCAAAAAAATGTGATTTCATGTTTAAACAAGGAAGGGTGAGAATAATTAAATATATTAGGCATCTGTGTTATCCTGTACCATGTGAGTTGATATTTTTTGGTATTTTATTTATATATTGCAGGATGTGAAGCATCCCTTACTTACTTGACATCGGAGAGGCATGATTTGGAGAACAATACTATTTTCTTTGTGAAGGATTTCTCACGATTAGGTCCCCTCTGCTCAATTTACTCTAAAACTTAATTTATTCTACAACAAAAGAGGACGCAAGGGTTCTGCGCGACTTCAAAAGGAAGCAGATGACCTAGCCTTTCTGACCTTTTGCCATGGGAAGAGACACAAGTATTTTACGGTTGCTTCGGAACATCAAAATTAGACTCAAACTGTGGACGGCTCATGAAGAGTAAAGATTCTGGTGTCTGAACTGTTGTAAATTAATTTTGATATATAGTATATCATAATGTTTAATCGCACATATAATTATAAATGCTAGTTGCTAATTTTGGTTTTGACGATTTGATAAAAATCTATTATTTTCTTGATTTGTCAAAAATTTTTTATTTGTAATCACACTTTAGTGATATTATTTTTTCTATATTTTTTGATTAGTAGATTCATACATTTTCATGCTCAACTTTTGTAAGCATAACTATTAATTATAATATTGTAAATTCAAAACATATTCTATTATTTTTCCTTGAGAATAATTGGTGATGTGGATGGGAGACGACATGGTGAATTCTGTGCATCAGAACCGCGCACCTCATGCTGTACACTGAGCGAGCCGGAGGATGAATAAAAATACTAAGTTAGTATCTTGTACATCCTGAAGAAGGAACGATGGTTCCGAAACCGGCTGGTGTTAGCAAAATTAAACAAAGTGATATTTTTAATAAGAATTAAATATATTACTTAGAAAGATAAACATATAAAATCAATTTTATCAAAAAGTTGTTGCGCCACCGGTATTCGAACCGGGGAAGGTGCATTATCCAACTATGCTACAGCGATGATATTTCATTTAAATTTTCGAACCTTTTTGATATTAATACATTGAATCGTTCCATTGTTTGAAAAATCCATCTACCTTATTTTTACGGAATCTGAAATACCTTTGATTACTCAAGCAGACGCCAGAATTATCAATTCATTTTCATTAAATTTTGGACACATTGATACAACTTTAACAACAAAGTGAATTGATTTTAATTATATTTAAAAAAAAAATCTGCTTGCCTATCGCCTACCGGCTTAGAAAGTTACCGGATTAGGTCCCAGTGGCGACTGTATTTTTCGTTTTTTTTTTTGTATATCTAAGTGATACATATAGTTTATTTTAATCTAAATTAGGAAAATTTCGGACCGTGAGTACTAATTAATGATAATGAGTTGTGAATGAATTTCACCCTTTCATTGAAATATTTGGTACATTTTCGTCTCGTTTGTGATGACGCGAAGGTAGTGTTTTAATCCCGATACGTGGAGAATGAGGTTGCCAACAGGTGAAGGTAACCGCAGGGTATGTAACAAGCCCCTAAACACAGCCCTTAACATTCCAACTCTTGAAATAAAGGTTGCAAAGTAAAACAATGTGGAGATACGCACTCTACCCCGAACAATCCGCAAACCAGAAGACCTTAATTGAAATAACCTAAGTTGATAATTTATTAACTTCTAACCAAATATTTATCTATAAATTTGCAATCGGAGAGTTTTTATTACGCGAGTTATTTACATTGATTTATTAAAATAATATTTTTAGAGGGTCGCTGATGTGGTTTGGTTACATGAAACGATTACAATGGTTAATACCATAATTTGAGGTCTGTCGCCTCCACAACCTGAACGCACTTTACTAATACCTAGGTGCAAAATGGAGCTCTCATTAACTTTAAAATCACGTCGGTAATGACCGAAAAATAGACGACAATACAACGCGCCCGTAGCCCTCACTTCTCTCGCGGCAGCCGGAAGATGTCAAGTAAGAAGCCTCAATAATTGACGTGCTTGCCTGAGAAGATGTATGAATATGCGTGACGGTATAAAGTTGGGCAGTTTTGAAAAAAAAATACATATTATATCTGTGGGAATCGTTTATTTGGTCAGAGATAGATATGAAAGAATACTGAAGATAGCAAAGCGTGATATATGAAGAGTTCGAGAAGCGAGTCGGCGGCGTTCGAGACGCGTCGTGGTGGAGCGACAAACCGGAAGAACTGTCGTCGGCGAGCGTTCGGGCTAGCTGAAGTTAAAAACTTAGATATAGATGTCGCTGGTATCGATGTCGGCTAGGGACGGCGGTGAATTTAAATTGCCGTCCCCACAAATTGGAGTGAAGCCTTAATTTCCTTAGGAATACAAATTTGATAAATATGTGACCTTATTTTATAGCTATATTTTTCAAATAGATAAATAAACGAGTTTATTTCTTATTTTAAATTGTTAAAATTGTTTTATTAACCACTTAATGAATTAAAATACATCTACCGGTTACGAAAAATATTATTTTCTTCTTCAGGATGTCAATAACTAATCAAAAACATATGTTATGTTTGTTTCTTTAACGAAATATATTTTTAATAAACAATAATTATTTAAAAAATAAATTTAGTACCTAACTTAAATTGTTACTTTGATGGAATCTATTGTTAAAAAACATCAATTATTCTAGTAAGTATTATTGTTTTTTTAAAAATAGATTCTGTTAAAGAAACAATAACATATGTTTTTGAATAGTTATTGACATCCTGAAGACGAAAATTATATTTTTCGAAACTAGTAGATGTATTATAATTCATTATGTGGTTAATAAAACAAAGTTAACCATTTTAAATAATGGATTTCAACCATAAAGTTAATTTTGCCAATCATAAAAAAAAGAGTTTAATTCTACTATCAAAAACGTAATAATTAGATTTTGGTTCTAAATTTGACTATACTCTATTTTATTTGTACCTATTCTGAACTAAAATTTGTATGTATATGTATTTTTTAAATGTGTTCTGTTATATTAAAAATATTTTTCAATAAAACAATTAAGTTTTTGTCTCATAATGTAAGATCGTTGTGAGTAATAACATTTTCGGTAATAACCTTCAGAATTTATTTAACTTTATAAAAATGCTATCATATTTCATAATTTAAAGTTTAAAACTAAGCTTTTTACCGACCCGAAAGCGGGGGTTCCTAAGGTGGTGCATTCATTTTGATTTAAGCTGCTAAACTTTTGTAGTATAAATTTTATATGCACAAAAGCGCATTTAAAGTCATTGAATAGTAAATTTTAAACTTTTACTCTTCTTCTACCTATCTACGTTCAAATACAACCAACCTCTTCTATATCTATTTTTATACAGTTCAGAATTAAATAAAATATTATAATCAGTAATACATGAATTTTAACATTTTCAATAATTTAATTTTCAGCTATCTTACTAGTCAAAATGAGAAAATAAATAATATTGATTTTTAAGGTGTATAATGTGTTAAAAACATTTTATAGATAAACAATATTGCTTTAAATAAGATTTTCATTGTGACATATATGCTGTTTCAGGAAACATATTAACATATATAGAACTTTCAAAAATTTTACAGATACGAAGATTGATTAATGGGTTAGAATGGTGAACGTTATATTTATATAAAATGATCACTAAGCCAGCCGAAGACAGGTCGTAAACCCCGTAAATATATCTTCGTCTCTATGAGATGTCTATTATTTGTTTAATTTAATTTTCATTCGTAGGACCTTTAAATATTTATGTCGGTCTTAAAATTATTTTTAAATACATTAATAAAAATGAACTAGTCAAATTAAGCGTACCCGAATTTGAGGTTGATAGACCCTATCAATTATTATGATAGAATTTGGAAAAAAACTCATATGTTTAAGAATAGATACCTTCAAGTACCCTAAGTATCGATTGATTTGAAAGGATTAGCAGAAGACCAAAGAGAATGGCAGAGTCATATATTGAGATAAAGTAATATAATAATATTATGTCATATTAAATATATTATATTCATTCAAATAGATTGTTACGAAGATAAAAAAAATTAAAAATTGTAGGGGTTGGGGATTGTTTCATGATTGCATCAGAAGGTTTTGTTTTTGTGAGACTTAAGCCCCTGACATCTTCTAGTGTCACGCGTGTTAGTTGTATGTTGCAGTGTATATGGTGTGCGTGTCAAAGAGTATGTGTGTGGTGACTAGAGCACTCATAAAGGTTTGCGTTTTTTGATGAATGAGTTATTAAGAGGTTGAACGTTGGAGTGGTGCGCTCGATGAGAGGACGGTCTGCGGAGAAGTGGTTGCTAGCTCCTTGGGCAGTGTCTGCCCAGTACTGACGCAAATTAACGTGCTGAATGGACTGAAAGCTACGGCGTGAGTGGCAGGACGATTGCCACAGATATGCGACGACTGGTGCTGACTGCCGACTGCTAGCTGGCTAAGATTGAGCCCTCATTGTAAGGATATTATAGATAAACTAAAAATAGTCAATTATGATGGAAATATAATATTATTAAGGAGAACACATTCTTATTGTGAAGTTGTAATTATTAAGAACGTAAAAAGATATACATATAAATCAATTTTATCGCAAAAAAATGCCAGAATTAACAATTCATTGGAAAGAGATCCAGGTTCGAATTCCGGTAGCAACAAAAATATTTTTCAATAAAATTGTTTTTATACGTATATCTTAGTAATTATTGTTTAAAAATTTCTCAATAAATTATACATTTCATCTTCCGTTTATGAAATTTGACTGTTAAAAAGTACCCTACTTACTCGGTGTGATATTGATCAACGATATCCCACAAAAATATTGTTACAGATTCTCAGTCTGATTTTGTTTAAGTTGATTTATATTATATTACGGACGTGGTCGATCGTAAGGGGTAATTGTCAGATGTATTTATATGAAACACATGCATAAATACTTCACTGTTGGCATGTCGAAGACCAAATCCACATTTCTGCGAATATTGTAAGAAAATTCATCGTTGAGTATGAAGTAATATTATATGGAAAAGATTATGAAGAAATATTCCATATCGTCGGCATTTTCACTGTAGGAAGAAAAATTTTCCGCTTTACTTTCTCAACTTTCTTCTGAGTTGATATTTTCTTTCTATGTATCTCCGATTTCAGCGTTTTTTCTTATAAAACAGTTTTTTTTCTGGAATTTTCTGGAAGAGCGAGTATCATTCCTTTTTTTAACACTTTTATACCCACGGTTTTGGGTGTAGCTTAAATATATAAAATTAATTATAATTAATCTATTTTTGATGTGTTAAAAATTCTTGGTCGGCGCCTCGTACTAGAATAATCTAAAGTGACCAAACGAGCATTTTGATTTCTTCGACTGGCACCCCTGTTTTTTTTTGGTTTTGGTATGCCTGTATATGAGGTGTGAAGGTCACTGCGTTTTGAAATTGGTGCCAATTGCGGTCAGTGCTCGTTGGAAAATGATCATTTTACAAACGGCGCTGCGGGAGTTAATTATTTCTGCCTTATTTCGACGCTGCTCCTAGCACATACAACAAGTATTAGATATCTAAGTACAGCCGACATCGGAGATTTACCCACCATCAGCGGAGGATCAAAGAAACCATCTATCCAGGTTAGTGGTGATCTTTCTTTCTGTGTAGATAGTTATATGGTCATTATCCAACTATACAGAGATTTCGAAGTACCAAAAATAATAGACATACAAAAAAAAACAATAATAAAAATAAATTAAATATTAGAAGCAAATTCCGATCTACATGATTTGACATCTACAGAGCAAATTGATATTCCCAGTATCTAATATATAATATATATTAGATGACCAAATTGATAAAATAAACGGCACTTTTAATGGAAATATATCTAACGGGAATTCGTCAACCGAGGCAAGACTAGCGGTGTACAATGGAGTCAGGTACCAACACTAATGTATGAAAGTGAGACCTGGAGCTGGCAGAAGAGAAATGAAAGTAGACTAAATGCAGTGGTAATGAGATCACGGAGTATATGCGGCAAATCTATTAATGACAGAGTAAAGAATGAAGAAATTAGGAAATAATGTAAAGCTGATGTTAGTATAGTGAGTAAGATTAAGAAAGTATCACTTAAGTGGTTTGGTCATATGGAACGGATGATTGAGGAGATAATGGTAAGAAGTATATATGACGCAAATGATGATGGCACCAGAAATAGAGGACGTTCACAGAAGAATTAGCACGACCAGGTAAACCAGATAATGGTGAATGGTTCTGTTAGAAGCCTCAACAATCGGCGAGCTTGTATGGGAAGATGTATGAATGTGGATGATGCGAGAATTGTGTGTCAGGACAGAGGAGTGTGGCGCTCTATCCTCTCTGCCTACCCCCACGGGGAAACGGCGTGATGGTTAGTAAGTAAGTTAGTAAAGAATGTAAAACTGATCTTAGTATAGTGAGTAAGATTAAGAAAGGTAATCACAAATAGAAAAATTAAAGATTTATTTAAATTAGTATCTGAAGTCAAAAAATATATACACAGAGACATAAATTATACAGTATTACATTAGTATTAATTGTGTCTTATGTTTATTATGTTATAATATATTCACCTCTGTTAGAATAAAAATATGTATGTCATCTAATAAATAAATAAATAAACACTTTCGTATATACTCCTTCTCTACACACGAGTCTTACTCTTATAGAGAAGAAATAAATGTTAAAAGACATATATATATATATATACACTAATGATTATTTTAATATATTTATTATCAATAGAAAGCCCGGGGACAACACAAGCCATCGAAGGAATTCACGAGAACATATGTCATTCATATTTTATTCAGTATCCATAAAGATATGTTAAACTTACGTTTTGACCCTTTTTAGAAATTCACATGCTTAAAAAGCCATAAGACTCATGTTTGAAAATGAAAATATGCCCTTTTACGTCCCTGTACAGAGGTATATAACCTCTCTCTCTCTCTCTCTCATTCGACGCGCTCATGACTAAGCATCACAGTTCTCTATTCTGCCTCCTAGGCGTAAACTGCTTGCTTACACTCTTCACAATCGTGGGCCTTGTTAGGTGCGAGTGTATTGAGGCTCCGCCTAAATTGATCTTGTATCCTAGTTGTACATTGTAGGTGATCACCAATTTCTTCAGACTAGTTCCATCTCTTTTATCCGCATGTACAAACTGTGGAAAGATTATTTAGAATGGAGGCATTCGTTCATTTCGCTGTCCAAGGTAAGCGTAGCATGCTAACACAAAATCTTGAAGGCGTTCAGCATGTTCCTTTTTTTTCTTCTCGGGGTTCATGTTTTGACTCTAGAGCTAATAATAAGGTTTGTAAATTTAGTACCTACACGTTTATTACGTACAGAATTGATAAAGGGCTGGCCAACTTGGGCCGACTGTTTTTAAAAATGTATAACTTTGGTGGGGTTTCAGTTTAATTATATATTTTTTTGCAGATAAGACAGATGGTTATAAACCCAGTGTAAGAGCGCGTTAAAATTATTGAATTTTATTATGTTTCTCGATGATCTATTTTCGGTGACCGGCTAATTTCAAAAAAATGCAGAGTTTGCTTGGCCTCCCCGTTCCCCAGATTTGACAGCGCCTGATTTATTTTTGTGGGGCCACTTAAAAGGCCGAGTTTACATGAACAAACCAGCAACAATTAAGAAGCTTAAACAAAATATTCGTGCAGAAATATCAAATTTGGAGACAGAAACGTTGGGTAATGTAATGCAAAATACTTTAGAAAGAGCAATTATTTGTCAACAAGAAAATGGAGGTCATTTAAATGGTGTTATTTTTCACACATAGATTTTTAAAAAGTTAACAAAGTACACTTTCATGTAACAATAACTTTTTTAAATAAATATTAAAATTACAAAAGTTATATGCATTTTGCATGAGTCAGTCCAAGTTGGCCCACTCTATACTATATTTCCGCGTTTTTGTATTCTTTCTCGGGTACTTGTTTTCTCAATATTATAGATTTTTTAACTGGCTAATAATGATTTGTAGAGTCATGCGTGAAATTTATGTATTAATAAAATCTCCGTCAATAAAACTCAAGTAGTTTCACGTTGCATATTCAAGAGAACTTGTTACAAAATATTTACCGGCATCCGATATTGGCAGAATTCCTGCCTTTGCGCTATTTAATAGTTTATGGCGGATGTGAGATATATAGGCCCGTATGTTAAATATAAGGATACGTGTTTTCACATTCGATGTAATGTTTAAATTAGTCGCTGTTAATAGCTGGGAGGTGTTCTTTTTATTTCATTAAATGCGGCACACAGGAAATTTCGAACCTAGGGCATTATAAATTAGTTTGTTTGTATGTAGATGGATTCTCGGTTATCCACATTCATTACATTACAACGGTATAGTATAATCCATACCTTGTAGGTAGATACAAAGTATAATACTAAATAACTAATTTGAAGGGCCAAAAAACATTTCTCATAATCACCATCAGCTAATATTGGCAGTGACACCTAGAAGGCAATAAATATTTATTTCATGTCTATGCTAAATCGGCAGTTAAATATTGGGCGTGCACATTGTTTCATAACTTTCCATAAATACACAAATAAATAAAACAGTCAGTTCAATTTTATTAACTACATATAAGGCATCCGGTGACCCATTATCTCATAAATACATTTATGGTGTCACGTGTGGACTACTATAATAGTATGCTGGCTTGCCAATTTTTCAGCTGGATACATTATAATCTATTCCAAAAGAATCAACAAATAACATCTCTTCCATTGGCTCTTTTTTCATGAAAGATTGGTGTGCTGAACAGTATTTGTGAAGCGATCCAGGGCGCCCAAGTAATGCAAATTAATATAGAAAAGATAGTAGAAACCGGCGACTACTCGAACAAATATTAACATTGTCTACGAGGGACGTATTCTTGGCGTCTGTTTAAGGATCTCGTGGGAATGTTAGTAATATCATAATTTGATATCGTTGGGAAAAATACCAACATTAAAATGAATTACGCATACATATTTAATAATGCCTCATTGTCCATGACTAAATATGAATGAATAGTTGTGTAATTGTCCATGACGAAATAAAAGGAGGTGTACTGCGGCCGGAAACTCATTCAGCGAACATCTTTTTATATTTGATTTCTTTTGATGTCATCATCGTCATCATCAGCGATAGAAGCAGAGATCGTCGAACCACCTCTGTTTCTTGCAATAAGTCGTATGGGTGTATGCTCCTAGAATAAAATTGTGTTGGATTGTATAAGACGACACATAACATGATACCTCTGTATCAGACAACTTGAATGATCTACGTTCAACTCTCAGGTCAGCCTCTACTTCAACCTCAGGAGATGGTGAAGAACCGATTAGTGATTGCATGATGATTAAGTTTAGTTAGCGGGCATTTGCGGTGGAAGATCCAAAAGCATGGAACTTTTGCCCTTCGCGATAAGAAAAGAGGATAAGAGACATTATTTTAAATAGCATCTTTATTGTAAACGCATCTTTTTACAGAGTCATACCACTAATATCGTATAATATTTGTTCAATCTTTATGACGGATTCATAATTCGCGGTCGCGGTGCGCACTTACCACATGTAGATACAATGATTTCTGTCCTATTATCTAATTGGTTCTCCATCCCACAACTTATTTTCTTTGGTGTGTGTATTATATATGACTCCAATCAGTTGACGTTTCGCTATGGAGTATTAAACTGTTAAAAGTTTACAAATTAACGTCCTCCTGTCAAATTGACAGGTTAGCACGTCAAACTGTTGAAAGTTGACATTTGAGCATGTCATACTGAACCGTTGTACAATACGTTTGTACGCGTGATCGGTTTTTTCGCTATTGTGTATACTGAACTAAGTTACATTTTTGCTGTTGTGTGTGGTGCAGGTAGTGCTTCGTGCGTATCATCGAAGTGCGTGTTTATGAAATCAAAAAACCTGTGGTAGATAGATAGTTTTCTTCCTGGTATTTGATGGATTCTTGACTACCCTCTTTCTATTCCAAATTCCTTCCATCCGTCCTACATTTTATTATCTATTTTTTACGCTAACATTTCTGGTCCTTCGGCCGGAGAGTGCACAACATTTTATAATTTTAATTAGTTACTTACTGCTTACACTAGGAGTGGGGAAACAGGATGTAGGAAGGGTGATAAAAACTTGGTATAGGGATTGGAACAATAAGGACTCAAGGACCAACCGGAAGACACGACTTATCTAGATTGTCTTTAATGTAGTCACAGTTCTCCTGAACTTCAGGAACAACATAGCCGATTCACACGACATACTCTGAATAACGTGGTGAATGTTTACGAAAATGGGCTTGTGTAAATTATCCAATGTTAATATTATTATTCCTTTCCGGTGAACACATAACAAGAATAATATTAATAATGTATTCATTCATTTTTTAAGAGATTTCTTTGAATTATGAAAAGCGATACGATAATTTTCAAAATAATTCCTTCTTCAGTCGGGTCACTCTTGCCCCAGGAGCCGGATTCATGGGCAAGGGATGGATATTAGGATTTCTTCACGCGTAAAATCACCACCATTCCAATCTCACCCTCTTTTCTTTGGCACGAACGCTGTATTTTTCCATTTGCACATTGGGAATATATGGGATTGCACATTAGGGTGGATCGATTTCGATAGAAATATTTTATTTAAATGTAAAAAATTGTAAAATTTAATGATAAACACGGTAAAAATATAGGTACCCAAAAACAGCAGATTTGACATAAATAACTAATTTTTAAAAAATTCAGTGTTTTTTATCTACAATGTTTACCAATGGCCGTGTACATGGATTCATTCCGCTTCTGAGACATCGAGTTGCTGGCGTAAAGCTGCAGCTGGAGCTCAGCACCAACTCTCTGGTGCAAGCGGCGCTCTCGTGGAAAGCTGGTTTCCTGACCAGAGAATGGCAGCGCCTGCAGAATAGCTACATATACAACAATGGCCGTGACTGAAGTAGTTATATATGTAATATTAATATTTTGTGTGTAAACTTTTTACTTTTTATTAACTTTTTTAATTATTTTTTTTATTTATTAATATTTTCCTTGGTTTTATTTTTCATAGCAATATATTTATTTCATAATCTTTAATGTATAACATAATATGTATTATCTTTATGGCGAATCGGGTATAATAAAAATGTGATCACGCTGGAATAAACACATTATTATTATTATATACGCAGATTTACAGTCTATGTGTAGTCCACGTGTTAATTACTCTCATGTGGTACCGAGCGGACGAGATGAAAATATAACAGTATAGATTAAATTAAACAAAATCACTTTGTATGAAATCGTGAAGTTTATTACACGCCAACCGGTTTTGATTAGCTCTAACTTCGTCAGGGCGTATTTAAAACTAATGTTTTCTGCTACTATTTCTAATAACACGTCTGAAATTGTTAAACTAATCAGTGAGACGTACGATGACCGACCTTATATTTCTATACAGGATCGTCTGTTCAGGATCAGATTGTTAGTCTGCTTGACTTTCATGCACCATTGAGGTCATCGAGACACAATTCATTGTTTTATTACAGTGGTAATGTCAGAACTTATGCACACTCACGGAGTCCCCAGTATGCATTCTTTGGGTAAATTGCTACGTCACATTTTATATTTAATTTTAATTTTGATTAACTTGCTGACAGTGTGTAATTTTTTTCTTTATGTATTGCACTTTTGATGAAATTTTCTGTTATTTTACAAATTATACTAATGCCTGAATAGGGCGTGTATAATAATAATAATAAATAAATAATATAAAAAACAGAATATACAATTATATGATGTTCTATCTAACTGTATATGTATTCTGTCTCTGTCATTCACGTGTTATTTTATATTTTATCTCCTTATTTAGGTATATATAAGTGCACTCTTTTTGTATTTATTGTTAGTTTAATGTTTAGTTTAAAGTGAAGCCGAAGTTCTAAGCGAAACCGGTTGGCGTGTAATAAAGTTTGTGGTTTCATTCAAAATGATTGTGTTTTGTTTAATCTAATATGTCAAATCATAAATTGATTGTTTTCTTTGAAAATATATAACATTATACATATGTATATATAACTATCCACGTGGACTACATTGCATATTAACTAACGCATTTGGTAATTTGAGTTCAGACATATGTACATAGCAATATATATCGTAATATATATCATTCGCGTGTTCCTTATTTAACCATTGGCGCGGTAAACATAAAATGTATAGCATTTGTATTAAATGCATCCTGTTAGCACCGTTTAAAAATAATTAAATTCTATTAAATTGTTTGACTTATTGCCTCATACATTCAATTCGCTATTTATCTAATTTTTAATCTGCGTATATCCTTATCTTTCTTACCTATCCCAATCATTAAACACAAAGAAGACAGAAGATATCGCAGTGACTAAAGTCTTCCAACTGCAGCAAAGTTAGTGCGATTTGAACTTTCTACGAAAAGACTACCGTCGCTTCACTCCGCTAACGCTTATTATTAATAATCTTACACTAATTATATTACACATAATAAATCTTTTCGCGAGTGTAACTATACACGCCGCGACGTTTGTAACTTGTGGTGGAGAGGAATTTATAAATGAACCAGCATCCAGCAGAAAGGTATTTGAGATTCTATAAAAATTAGGTAGATGGCTCTTTCAAATAATGGAACGATTAAAAGTATTAATATCAAAAAAGTAACATATAGGTTCGAAAATTTGTCGCTAAAAATATTCTCGCTGTAGCATAGTTGGATAATATACCTTCCCCGGTTAGGAAAGAGATTCAGATACAAATCCTGGTGGCGCAATAGCAATATTTTTCAATACAATTGATTTTATATGTATATCTTTCTAATTAACATATTTGATTTATATTTGAAGAGTAAGTGTCTTCTTTTCTTCCTTATATTTCCACCACATCCATTTTAGGTAGATGCAGATAGTGAGTAAATTTTTGGACTCATGCTTAAACATAATATTATGATTTTTTTGTTTTATTCCAACTGTAACAATACAAAACAAACTGTGAAACCGTTACATGACTTTCGGGATTATGCTCCACCCTAATGTAGACCCATACTATTCAGGTGTGAAAAACTTCTTAGGGCGGTAAACGCATTCAATAAGAAAAAGGTATTCGAATAGGGGATCATCTCGTAATAAACATTTAACATATTAACACTTTTTTATAAATAGTTTACTAGGAAAAGAAGGCTTTAAATGGTGAAATTAAGAAAAACAATGAAATATATGAAATTCTTAATATCATTTTATATAATAAATATCCATAAGTATATAAATAAATCAGAAACAGACCATTAAATTTGGTAATTAATTTTGTAGATTGACATAGGCAGGACATTGATTGATATTTATTTATTATTCAAAAGTATAAATATTGATAATTTATTTATTTGATAAGATTTTTTCACAATATAAAACAACGATAAGAAAGATCTACTAGATATAAGAAATTGTTTTCAACTAATAATAAAAAAAAATTCAAGAAATATAAGAAATTGATCAGATTCGAACTTGGGTAAGATGTCAAATATATAATTATTTAATGATTTTGAAGATCTATAAGCCATTTTAGAACCTTTTTTTATATACATTTATATTTACTGCTAATTTAATTGATTTTGAAAAATGGCTACGTAGTTGGCAGTTGGTTATATATATACTATAATATAAACAAGACAACAATGAACAAACAATTTTTACTTTTTACTATAATTTATCTTGCACATATTTACTTAATTTATTTAGATTACGCATCTCAAATCTGGAACCCATGGCAGATTACATATATTTCGAAATTAGAACGAATACAAACTAGGTTTATTCGACATCTGACATCAAACTTCCACAATATAAAAACCCTAGAACATCGAAGAACACGTGCTGACCAAATATTTCTCTTCAAACTACTGCAAGGCCATATTGATTGTCCCAGCCAATTAGAATTAATATCTCTCCATGTACCATCTAGATCAACCCGGCAATCTGTACTCTACCACATTCCCAGCAGTAGAACATCTTACATACAAAATTCTTTCATTTACCGGTCACCATAATGAGAAATTTACAGAAACTGACTTGTTCAACATTAGCCTTACTACGCTCAAAGGGTTATTTTTATGAACAACCATAATCTCAATTATGGCCATTCATTCTACTTATAAAAACACATGTTGCTCTCCCTTTAGCGCAATAATATTTGCAACCTCCCTTCTCCCTATTTTTTATTTTATTTTCATTAATTTTCTGCATCTAAATATACTTATGTATCTAAATATTTTTGTGGATTTTTATTATTAGTATCACATGTTAAATAGTTATTATGTATGTTACAATATGTTTACACTGTTAAAACCCCTCAATAAAATAAAAATTAATTTTTAATCTATGTAGTTTCTCCTCCTTTTTTACATCTTCTAGCATTTCATTATAGATCTTCATCACAATGTATCTCATCGATTTTTGAGATAAAGCCATCTCCCTGAATGGCAGCATCAGTCTATATTTCGCGTTCATGTTGATTTGCATAAATTCTGCTGATATTTTTAGTGTTGATTTTAGTAATAAATACCAAAACATTGAATTATATTTTATATCTAAAGGTCATCATATTGAGATCTTTCAGCATTGCACTGCTCTGAGTATATATATATTTTTTTCAGTATTATTTTTCAGTACTGATAATTGTTGCATATTTTCTTCATTAGTCCATAATGAAATGCTGCTGCAGTAGTTTCAGTTTATATTTATATTAAATATGAATTAAATATATTAATTAGAAAGATATATATATAAAATCAATTTTATCGAAAAATATTGTTGTTGCGCCACCGGGATCCGAACCTGGATCTCTTTCCTAACCGGGGAAGGTGCATTATCCAACTATGCTACAGCGACAATATTTTAAAACTGATATGTTACCTTTTTGATATTAATACATTTAATCGTTCCATTATTTGAAAGAGTCATCTACCTTATTTTTACAGAATCTCAAATACCTTTGAGTAATCTGATAGCAGACGCCAGAATTATCTATTCATTTTTATTAAATTTTGGATACATTGATACAACTTTATTATTAGGAGAACACATTCATATTGTGAAGTTGTAATTATTCAGAGCATAGGTCTGTGATATTTTAAATATGAATTAAATATATCTTTCTAATTAATATATTTAATTCATATTTAAAATATCACAGACCGTCTGTTCTGAATAATTACAACTTCACACTAAGAATGTGTTTTAATATATTTATATTGATAATCATGAACGTCACAAGGTCAGTCCAATGGGTGTGGGAGATCTTCATATTATTTATCTACCCTTTGACATGTCTCACGATAGTAGGTAAACTTCTCAAGATGTTCAAAACATTTAAGAATTCGTTTTAGATGAATGGTGCAGTGTCCGCTGTTTCCTCCGCGTCCACTACCTAACAAATGCAATCGATGCTGTTTGTATATCATTATTATCACTTTTACCACGCCTTTGATGCAACAAGCGTAAAGTAGATTTTCCCATTTATATTATTTATAGTTCATTTTATAAAAAGATAGAGCTCCCAACTCGCCGGAAGAATGCATACAGACTTATTCCATTAGTGAGGTGTGAAAGTCTGTATCGGTATTGCTGAATAAAACGTAAAATATAAGTTTTGTAAACTTGTAGGATTCTGTGGAAACGATAACGAGGATATCTTTGTTAAAATTGTATATGAAAGTTTATACAAAAATGTATATATTTGATTAGCTTTAATTTTGTCACGATCATAGACACTGTGTCTACATAAATAATTTTAAAAAAATCACCAAAAATATCAAAACATCTCAAATTAGTTTTCCACGTGGTTTAACTGGTGTAATTGCATGGGAAGGAGCGACTATGATTGATAAATATCTATATAATATTAAATATAATACATTTTAGAATTATCAGTAGGATATATATATATTTCATTTAACATTTATTTCTTTTCTATGAGAGTAGGGCTCGTGTATAGAGAAGGAGTATTTACGAGATAATTTATGTTTCAGTTAGTCTGTGTATATATATTTTTTACTTCAGATACAAATTGATAATAGTCTGTAATTGTTTTAATTGTGGTGCGAAGGTTGTTAAAAAATTGTATGCCTTGATGAATGTAGTGATTTTCGGTTGCGGTATATTTTAGTTGTGGAATATAAATTTGGTCTCTAAATCTTGTAGACCGGAAATTGCTTCTAAAGTTTAATTGATTTTTAATTTTGAAATTTTGGATTATTATTATTTTTTTGTATTATGTTTATTATTTTTGGTACTTTGAAATCTGTGAAAAGTTGTATACTTGGATAGTCTTTTTTTTGAGTGATTTCTAATTGTGACATTGAAGTTTTATATGCTCCTCCCCATCCAATAATACCCTATTGAAAATGTGACTGTACAAACGCGTAATATATTATTTTCAGATTTGTAAGTGATAAGATGTCTCTGAGTCTTAAAAATATGTAGGCAGTTTTCCTTATTTTGTTTGTAAGAATAGTAATATGTTCTTTCCATTTTAGTTTGTTATCTATTATGATTACTAGCTACTTTATAGTATTTTTCTTCAATTGGTGAACATCGGTCACAAGAGTCTTCTTGAGTACAGGCTTTGATGTGAATTTTAATGTTAATTTCAGTGTAATCTTTCTGTTTTTATCAGTATTAATTATTATTTCTAGTAATTATGACATTAACTATTTTAAAATCATTTAAATTTATAAAAACATTTTATTCCCATTTAAAGTGTTAAAAAAACTCAAATTCCTTGCAGTAACACGAGTTGACAGCATATCTGCGTAGGGTATTTTTAGCGTGGTATGGTCAAGGTTGACAGAACTTGTGGAAAAAAAAATACAAACCAAAAATCAGGGGCGGTATGCATAAATATGTGTGAGACGTGTAACATGTTTTTTTGTGCTTTTATTCTAGTGTAAAGTGCATAGTAAAATACAAACATTTTAAAATTTATTTTTAATTGTACAGGAAAAAATTTCCAAGACAGCACTTTGCAATAATTTAAGTTTTATAAAAATTTACGATTTGTCTGAATTGTCACGACAATAGGATCTGAAGCATTGATCAAAACGGTGACAGTAAGAACTGTCAAAACATGAGCGTAAAAATTGGTTTATTGCGAATTATGTCAAATTTCAGCTTTCTATGGCAAATTGAATTCACTTTTAAAATTAGCAATATTAATTTTGTGGTTAAAATTCATATTTTTATTTATTATCTTTGTTTTAGTAACCACGTAATTGAGTTTAAATATATCTACCAGTTTCGAAAAATACAATTTTTTTCTTCAGGATGTCAGGATGTAGATGTATTTAAACTCAATTAAGTGGTTAATAAAACAAAGATAATAAATAAAAATACAAATTGAATACACCCAAGAATTTAAATACGTTCTCCAATTTTAATGGAATGAAATATTTTTAATTTGTTACATGTATTATTGATTTTTTTTGAGCCGTAATAACGTATGACGTAACTTACCATCACGCCGTTTCCCACGAGAGTAGACAGAGAGGATAGAGCGCAACACTCACAGTTCTCGCCTGATCCACATTCATACATCTTCTAACCGGTTCTAAAGGTTTACCTAAGCATGCCAAGTCTTCCACGAATGTCCTCTATTTATGGTGCCATCAACAGTTGCGTCATATATCTTGCTTACCATTCTCTTCTCATTCATCAGTTTTATATGACCAAGCCACCTTAGTGATCCTTTCTTAATCTTACTCACTATACTAAGATCAGCTTTACATTCTTTACTTACTTCCTTACTTACCATCACGCCGTTTCTCCGCGGGGGTAGGCAGAGACGATAGAGCGCCACACTCTTCTGTCTTGACTTACAATTCTCGCCTCATCCACATTCATACATCTTCTCATAGAAGCTCGCCGATTGTTGAGGCTTCTAACAGAACCATCCTCCAATATCTGGTTTATCTGGTCGTGCCAAGTCTTCCGCGGACGTCCTCTATTTCTGGTGCCATCAACACTCGCGTCATACACCTTTCTTACCATTATCTCCTTATTCATCCGTTCCACATGACCAAACCACCTAAGTGATCGCCTATGCATACGCCTATCACATACGCCTAAACGACATAATTTCCACTGCATTCAGTCTACTTTCATTCCTCTTCTCACAGCTCGGTCTGTCGGTACCAGGACTCCGCTAATTTTGCTTTGGTTAACAAGTTCCCATTAGCTATAATTCCATCCAAAACGTCGTTCACTTTGTTTCCTGCAGTCACTCTCCTTTTAATATCTTTCTCCGACTTTTCGTTTCTATCAAACATACTTCCCAAATACACAAACTCATCTACTTGTTCCGCAATAATAGCATGAACTACGTAAAGCCCTATAAAGCATACAATAATTGCATATATATTTAAGATTTATAAAATATTCAAAGAAAACCAATACTTAGTGGCTTGACACTATAATTAAATAATATAATATTTAGTTTTAAACCATTTCATTTTTTGCAAATGTCAACTCTTAGTTTAATGCATAATTATGTGCAGTTTTTAAAAAATATATTGTCACATAAATTATATTTAACACTTACAGCCCGGTGGGTAAAAATAAAACACGTTCGGCGATGGTGGGTCATTTTAGACCCACCTCAAGTTTTTGGTTTTTCATCCGTTTCATGGGAGATTTTTTATAAATATTTCATTTTAAATATAATTTAAGTTTCTGTTAAAAAATTAAAGTTAAACATTAAAACATATTACGAATACGAACAATGTACATATTCTCAAGCATCAATAGACGCTCTACACAGCCAAAATACAAACATCCACTGAACATGTGATCTTCTTGTCGGAACCCGAGCAGGTAGTATCATAAAACTTACAGGTAGGCACAGCGACCCTCAAATGATTATTTTACTGGCATTGTCTAGGGGGCGCCAGACAAAAATAAGTCAAAACAAATACATGGACGCATACCTGGTAGCCTTCGTCTACCCGCTCAAAATGTTGACAATATATGTTTCAGCGTAAGCGTTGAGATTCAATACGACTGTCGTTGGTCAGTTTTTGAGCATGTTTTTACATTTTTATCAATACCTCATTTGATTCTCGTCTGATAACATTTATTTGTATCTCAAATTATTAGAAATTATTTAATAAAAGATAAGCTAGAAGGAAAACAGCATTAAACGAATATTTGTAGCGTAATTCATATATTTACAAACACTCGGGTCAAATCTGACCCACCACCGCAGAGTTAAACATAATTTTGAAAAACTTTAGTGTTTGTCACATATTTAATAAATATTAGATATCTCATAGAGCCGAGGCTATTTTATTATATTATATAAGAGTATGCGGGTAATTACAGTGCTTCCAACCTGTCTTCGGCTGGCTTAAGTGATCACTTCTATATATATATATATAGGTTCACCAATTCTCACCCTTTAATCTCCATGTTTACCAAAATTTTTGAAAATTTTACATATGCTATTACATGGACTCGCTTCGAGTACCACTACAAAATCTCCATGTATAAACAAAATTTGATAATTTATTTTTCCTTGAAAACAGCATATTATGTCAACTCAATGAGAATCTAATTTTTGTTGAAAATTATTTAAAGCAATATTCTTTATCTGTAAAATGTTTTTTTCCATATATCAATCCTTTAAAATATAATAAAATAGCTTCGTCTCTATGAGATATCTGATCATGATAATCCTAATGAACTAGTGCTCTGTGCCTCCCACATCCCTCCCCACCCTTCCTCCGCCGCTAGCGCGGTCAGTCGATCGGCGATCCTGCTTCGGAACAGTTCAAAACGCTGTTATTGATGTCGGAGTCTTCGTGAGTCTATATTGTGTTCGACCTTTGGCGAAATAGAGTGTGATAATTCTTTATACAGTCCACTGCGTCCGATTGGGAAACCCATGATAGGCGAGTGCGGTGAGTCCCTTTTCCCTTTTCAGTGTTTTCTGGTACCCAAGGTGCGATTGCAACGATTAGTATAATAAACATCTGGATCAAAACTAAATATAACATTTTAAAATCTCTTAAATCTGAAAACCGATATCGCATTACATATTGTCGATACTAAATTAGGTAACTTTAATTTCAAATGGTATTGCATTATTTTCACTTATGTAAATAAAGTGAGGCGCGCTTTAATAATAATTTCATTATAATATTGAAATCATTTATTATCTACCATCGTCCTGGCATAGTGTTGAATAAATTGAATAATAGTTATTAAGGAGAATACATTCTTATTGTGAAGTTGTAATTATTCAGAACATAGATGGCTTTTAAAAAATGGAACGTTAAATGTATTTTAAATACCAATAAAATGTATTAATTGGAAAGATATGAAATCAATTTTATCAAAAAATATTGTTTTTGTACTGCCGGGAATCTAATCTCATTCCAAACCGGGGAAGGTACATTATCTAATTATGCTACAGAAACAGTATTTTTGAGGACAAATTTTTAAACCTATATGTTACACTTTTCAATTGAATACATCTATCGTTCCATTATTTGAAAGCCATTTACTTTGTTTTTACTGAATCTTAAATATATTATTAAGAAGAACACATTCTTACTGTGAAGCTGTAATTTTTCTAATTAATACATTTAATTAGTATTTATGTTTTAAATAATTACAACTTCGCAATAAGAATGTGTTCTCCTTAATAGTGATAGGTGTATCAATTTGAAAAGTGTAACATATAGGTTCGAAAATTTGTCGTCAATGCACTGTGTTGTCGTAACATAATCGGATAATGCAATCACCCTGATAGAAAGCGAAGGGACAGAAAAAATAATAAAATTTTAGGTTTGACACAGAATGGCCGAGTATCAAAATCAGTTGTATCTTTGACTCAGAACAGCATCAAAAACATCACTCTTATATTTAAACATAGAACATCGGAATATATCTACAAGACCAAAATCGTTCCCATGCCTGTGAAGACTTTGTATGGGTGCATTCCTAAAAAAATTAGTAAATGATGAATTTACATGAAAAAGCACCGACTATCTGGTACTCCGCGCAGGAACATGGTATACACTCAGTTCAGTTAAATTAGGGGACATTTATATGCCATTTAGTTATACCAAGTTAAGTTAGTTAAATTAAGAATGCTCATTAGAAAATTATAATCCAATTGTTCAGCAGGTATACACATTTTGAAGTTAATAAACCTTAAAAATGTATGGTGAACCCTTTCTAATTTTAATTCGTGCACTTTATAGAATGGAGACCAAATGGTTCAGTTGAATTCTAAATTGCTACGAACTACAGCCGTTTATAAAACTTGAAGCGATTTAAGTGAATTATCGAATTAAACCAAAGATTTTTACACATAGTATCCTGGACGATAGGGAACTTTCAAACCATTTAAAAATATTCCCAATGAAACCCAAGGCTTTTGATTTATGGATGAGTATAATACGAGAATGTATATGTATTTAATGAATATATTTCATTTGTATTTTAATAATAGTTGATGGTAGTTTTCTTTTATCTGTTGTATGTATTGAAGTGTTGTCAGTTTTCATTGGAAAAATGGATATAAATACGTTTAAATTCTGAATTCGTGCATGGAACGGATTCTAATCACTAATCATTTAATTTATTTATATAATAATACATTTACATAGCATCGGGCCGCTACCTTGTGGGTACAAGCATATTGGATAGTGCGCCAATTCTCGCTTCATCTATATAGATGAATATTCATAAGTCTTCCCACACACGCTCGTATTGTGTATGAGGCATTCAAAAGGTTTATCATACATTTATACAGCCTTACTTGATCATACCGCGTCGTTCGCGGACATCAAAATATATTCTCCATTTTATCTTCATTCGTACGCTTCATATTCAAACCGCCCGATTGACCTTTTTGAATTTTTTTACTAAATTGCTAAATTCTATGCTAGATGTTTGCAAAAGGGGTTGCGAATTAGGATGTAGGACGGATATATTGAATTTTGTACATACGAGACAAGAGGGGCTCGAAAACCAACCAGGTACCAGGAAGAACACGACCTACCTGCAGTGATGCGAGAAAAAAAATGCAGTTATGTCTCTTTTATATTATTTTTTAACAGATGTCCCGCTATTTATCCCTTAACGTCGCTGCTGTGGTCCGTGCCCTTTTTCTCATAAGACGGCCATGGACTAGCTCCTTTTCTTTCAACGCATCTCCTAAATAAAAAACCTAGATATTTTATGAAGTCCAAGGTCTATACTGCGTGGTCGATCTCTCTAAATTTGGTACAACCACGTTTTATTGTATACTTGCAAAGTAATTTATCTTTCTGCGCGTGCCTCACAGTATCTGGCTGTTTAGCCAAGCGCACTATAGCCATACTATTTCATTCATTTATGTAGCAACTCCGAAAAGCCTTCTTGAAGGAACCTCTCCAGTGAGCATTCTAGTCATCAACTTTAACTGAAATTTAACTTCAACCTGTATACTTTTATTTATGCATCAGTTTGCAATAAAACGTCAATGGACACCTATTATTGCCACATCGCATCCTCACTGAGATCACGCAGTGAGATCTTGGAAGAATTGGGACATTAAGCAAATTCTTCGATGATTCAGCTAATTAGTGAAGTAAATAGTACTACCTAACGGATGACGCATAACCTACAAACACATTCACTTCTTACAGGCTGCAGCCAACAAACCATAACCAATGCTAAATACCTTTTCCCCCACAAGTGCAATAAACGACTAGGTTTTGAGAGTATAAACCATTAGTTTCTTGTTTTGCTTGCCAAGAAACGTCGAAAATCCCAGCTCGAGAGATGAATAACACCAAGAAAAAAATCAGGCTAATAACCATTGTCCACGAATGAAATTTTCTCTCGGAAATTCGATTCGAGTTCGCGTAAAGGAGAGTTGGTGGGAATAGATGCTTTGGTAGCAAGCTACCAAATACTATACTATAAGTTCAAAAATATGGGAGGGTAACAGTTTAGCGTGATAAATATAAAATACCAGTTACAGTGACAGCTATATTAACGGATGATTGGAACGAAGGAATACAAAGATAATATCGACTTAAGAGTTATTTTTATTTTATATATTATAACCCCATATGTTTTGGGCGCGAATTGTAATGACGCATCTAGTACGCACGAAGCTTTACAGACTCTCAGAGATCAAACGCTCATTAAGAAATTATCGTGGACACGCTTACGTTGGATAAAGCTGACTATAATATTTATACACTTCTCGCTGGAAGCGCTTGTACTTTTTGCATGTTTCAGAGCAATTCGTTCTGGCGAAACAGGTCTCATAAAAATCAATTTTGCGAATCCCATTAAAAGAAAACCTGGCAAAGGGTTTTCCTCGAGAGTGGTGGAAGCTATATTGCATTTTCAGCAGACGGAATAAATCATCCCTAACAGATACAGGAAGGTAATAAAGATCTCTCCCCACCGAGCCATAAAGACGTGCCTCAATTCACCCCGAGGTATAATTTCTGCCTGAAACCATAAAACCCCTATCATTTTATGCAAGATGAAATTAAATATCGATTGGGGAAGTAAAACCAAATAGATCGACAAATGTTGGATATTTAGTATAAATGCTCATTCTCTTTGGCGTACATCATCGTGGTATATTTATAAATTGTAATATTCCAGAGCTGTGTAGTTAGTGTTAGCGCAATAAAAAAAGCAGAATAAACCCTCACAGTAACTCAATACAAGGACATAAAGTAATTAACTTTGAGAACCAGGAATAATATTTAATATTTTATAAATAGAATATGAAATATTATAAGATACCGAATATTCTGAGTTCACAATTTTTCAAACGCTAAAAAGTTTTCGACGCGATATTTGTGCGATCTTTACGACATTATTTGGATCGATAGTCGCGCGCGCTCGCGTGTTAACGCTACCTATGTAAGTAATGCTTTCTGTCCCATTACCTACCTATTTTCCCCTCCCCTATACCTAGAGCTCCATCTTTATCTGTGTGTTATCTATGATTTTGGAGTGCATTAGACTATTAAATTGATAAGTTATCATCTTGTCGTGTACTCTTTTGTCGTCTTCGGCTAGCCAATTCTACCCATAATTAACCTCCACGTCTATCAAATTTCAAAAAACCATAGATGGTGTTAGCGAAGTTGTACTTGAAATGTTTCTACACGGTAACATATATACAACTTACAAAAGTTATCCATGTAATTAATATTATAATTTGTTTTAAGAACATACACGTTTACATGTCAAATATAAATTTTTGCGCCTGAATTAATTGTTTAACTTTATATAAATGATTATTGCAGCTGAAGGCCCCGCGATCCGCGCGTAGGTCAACCAGTATGCCACTTCCTTCCCGGTCTCTAACCTGTCCACAGCTTTTGGTATTCACTCCGTTCTACCGGGTATAACTAGAAAGCATGTATAACTTAAGTGTACCTAAAGCATGAATAACCATTACAGACTCAGCGATACACCAACATGAACACATAACGATATTCTGTTCATTATATATACGATATTCATCCATTATCCATGTCGGTCCCTCATGATTGAGAATTGTAATTTTAACACATCCTCTGCGGTGGTGGGTCAGATTTGACCCGGGTGCTTGTAAAAATATGAATTACGTTACAAATATTCGTTTAATGCTGTTTTCCTTCAAGCTAATCTTTTATTAAATATTTCCAAATAATTTGAGATACAAATAAATGTTATCGGATGAGATTCAAATTAGTTATTGATAAAAATGTGAAAAATCGGTCGCTTTTGCGGGATTGAATCTCAC
Organism: Eubasilissa splendida; assembly: GCA_031772225.1. Lineage (NCBI taxonomy): Eukaryota > Metazoa > Arthropoda > Insecta > Trichoptera > Phryganeidae > Eubasilissa > Eubasilissa splendida. The sequence continues at coordinate 21,741,204 of CM062864.1, forward strand.
CGCTTACATCGAAATATATATTGTCAACATTTTGAGCTTGTAGACAAAGAATACTAGGTATGCGTCCATGTGTTTGTTTTGACTAATTAGGCGTTGCGCCTACCTGTAAGTTTTACGACATTACCTGTTCGGGTTCCGACGAGAATATTACATGCTCAGTAGATGTTTGTATTTTGGCTGTGTAGGACGTCTGTTGATGCGTGAGAATATGTACATTACGGTACATCATGCCATTTCATTAAATCATCCCATCTTCCACAAAACCACCGCCGCCGAACGTGTTTTGTTTTGACCCACCGGGTAGTAAGTGTTAATAAACTCCCGCACTATGGTCTATACTTCTCCAATTTGATGTAGCTCAATAGTAACTTCGAACACTTTGAACAAATTTTAGTTTACTCACGCACAAAGCATCAATGCTATAAGTGTGTAAATAAATAAATAAATAAATACAACAAGTTTGCACAAATCATTGTACCTAACCTCAGAACTTGAATTAATATTTTAACTTTTTCATACAAAAAGATGACACAGTTTTTAATTTTGTAAATTCTTGCAATGGACGTGAAATGAAATTCCTCTGCTGTTAAACAAAAAAAAAATACACACCAATGATAAAGGCGACATTGGAAAAACAATTAAGGCACACATTTTTAGGAAAATTAAAATACCAAGGATTTCTCTTCTCGCCTCTCCCTAGCAAGCGAAAGTACCCAATTGAGAGAATGGCTCTTAAAAATATTAAAAATCTACTTAAAATCATACGAACAACCCGCACACCGACACAGCGCTTTCTTGGGTAACAAATCTGGGCAGAGAAATTAAACGCTGAGCATTTACATCTTTTTCTGTCAGTTCTTAAGGCTTTTGGCATTTGGAAGATACGCCAGGATAGGAACATCGCCAGATAGACCACTTGTTAGATCTTATATCTTTCACTACTATTCGTTATAGGACAATTTTGATGCGGGTGTACATCAAATGTATTTTAATATGTCTGGTTAAGATTACTAAAATACTATATTTTTTATGCTTTTACATTACTGTACAAATATCTGTCCGCAGTTTAATATTTTTGTTGTGTGTTCGATCTTTATAATTTATTGCCATCTCGTGTGCATGTGAACGTAATGTAGAAAATGGATTTATTATCTATTACCTCTTATTACCCCTTTCCCTAACGCAGAGCACGACCTTTTCTGTGATTTTTATCTATGGTTGTGGAGCAGTTGAATTTTGAGTTGAGTTGAAGTGAGTAGGCGTTGATTGGGTGCGTTAACCAAGTTCTTCATGCCGTGTGGGAACGACTTGATGATTTGTGAATTATCGTTCTGCCGTGTGTGGCTAAAACCTGTACATCTTGCTATTATGCCTGTTGTGCTATCAACGAAGTGTGAGTTCCAATGAAAGAAAAAAATCCAGATATCTAAAGGAGCAACTTTCAGGTGGGTTATGTTTCTTCCTGGTGTCTGGTAGATCCTTTCAGCTATCCTATTTTCCTTACTGTTCTGATCCTGTAACAAATTTCTTCCACCCTTTTCACATGCCGTTTTCTTCAACCCCTTGTTCAAATAGCTATGATTATTCGAATACGTTAGGGTTGCATTACTGTGTGTGCAAAAATTGAAATTTTACGCAATATATCGTATTTACTTGAGTTTTTAACAATAAACTGCAACAACTGAAGGTTTCCTACTAGAATAAATGGAAGTTTGAAAACATTAATTACGATTAAACTAACAAAAGTACGATAGTAAGAGAGATTGGTACAGTGGCGGTAAATTAATGAGCTTGATTAAACTGTAGTGGTTCCGTATCGTATTAATTCTACTACAAGGTTATCCAAGAATCGTGACAGAAATTTAAAAAATAATTTATTTAAAAAAACCAATAAACACCAGTACATTATACCTGGTCTAAAATATGAAGTTAAAATAAAATTGAAAATACTGCATTTTCAGACGTATTATAGTATATGTAAATAATTCGAATGAATTTCATAGACACATAAAGGATATTGCCACTAATTTATTAATAAGTCTCAACTTCAGCGACATGTATGCTATGAGAAAGAATATCAATTTTTCAGAAATATCAATAGATGGCGACAGCATAGTTGGTAATAAATAAGTGAAATATTCCATCCTGATATAATACATACAACTTCAAAAAATTTGATAGATGTGGTAGCGTGGATAAATAGGTGAACGTAACATTGTGTAAAGTGATCACTTAAGCCAGCCGATGAAAGGTCGTAAGCCCTGTAATGCCCAATACTTCTCATATAAAAAATAATAGCTTGAAAGATCATTCAACATAATCTCGTTCAAATTTGTACCATCTAATTTTCATCTATTCTTTTACATAAATCTGGTGGGATTTCATTCATAACATGAGTTATGTTATTTTTTAATCATTCTATTGTTATTGGTTTATCAGCATGAACATGTGACTTTACATATCTTTATAGAAAGTAGTCTAACGGAAAGATATCACATGATCTAGGCGGCCAATTAAAAAGTCCATTTTTGAAAATGATTGGATCGATAATAAATTTCACGAAAAGCATTTCGATAATAAGTTTTTTAATATCTTGTAAACGTTGTCGAAAAATGAAAAAATAACAGACTATACTGAATAAAAATAACAATGACAGCTGTCAAAATAATAATTAATATGATATTTGTTCATATTTGAAATTCTATCACATATGTAGACAGTGTTTAGAATATATAATTCAAACTAGGTCAAGAAATGAAATCGGGTCAAGACGGGAAATCGGATAAGACAAGAAATGAAATAAAATCAGCCTAATTCAATATATTAATCATTATTATTATCAACTGTTTTATATCTACTGCTAGACGAAGTTTCCTTATGTTTGCATTTTAACGCGGATATGTCAACACGCGAGTAGCGCCGTGCGTAAAATCTGCACCACGAAAAATACAGCTTTCAACAGCATCCCTGAGTACAGCGAGATCTTGGTGGAGAACCGCTGAAACATTGTGACTCAACAGAAGGTATAATTTTCCATCTAACCCAGGACTGAGATCAAAGTAGGCCAGATCCTCTCTGTAATTTGATTCCTTTCTTACTCTAATTCGTGTTGCGTCAACTAAACAATAAAAGTTCACGGGATCTATTCCCATCAAGATGAGTGCACGGAATGCATGTCACATCAATATTCTAAATATTTTAAAACTGAGCTAAACGCTTGCGCTATAAATTTGGACTAACTTGTTGGCCTGCTGGAATGAGACTCAAGCCCCCGACCACTGAATTACTAGGCGAGTGTAAGTTTTTTTTTGCTTATTCCATTATCGAAGTCGGCTTTCTTATTCACACTATTTGTTTCTCCATCTCTTCGTATGTATACAGTATATCTGCCGTGGGCGTTGACCAAAAAGGGAATGCAAGAGAATCTCTTGATTAACTGTATATATATATATTTTTTTATTTTTTTTTGTACATTGATAATTGCACTTTGCTTACTGTTATACCGGAGGAACACTGTCTGCTATAATACAGTAAATTACTAGTGTAGCAGGCAAGGTACCCAAACACATGTCTTACTTTCTTACTGATATGTTGTATTAGCTTTGCGTATGCGTACCCTCGGTACATTTGTCCGATATTTGAAATATTACGCAACACTCATAGTAGTTAACTAGGTGAAAATGAATATTAATTAGGAAGAGTAATACGTCAGACCACTAGACATTATTTATTAATGTAAGTACATAATACATGTAAAAAAAGTGAATCTAATAAATGTATTATTATTATTTAGGAGAACACATTCTTATTGTGAAGTTGTAATTATTCAGAACAGACGGTCTGTGATATTTTAAATATGAATTAAATATACTAATTATAAAGATATACATATAAAACAAATTTTATCGAAAAATATTGTTGTTGCGCCACCGGGATTCGAACCTGGATCTCTTTCCTAACCGGGGAAGGTGCTTTATCCAACTAAGCTACAGCGACATTATTTTTAGCGACAATTTTTCAACCCTATATGTTACCTTTTTGATATTAATACATTTAAATGATTCGAATGATGGAACGATTAAATGTATTAATATCAAAAAGGTAACATATAGGGTCGAAAAATTGTCGCTATAAATAATGTCGCTGTAGCTTAGTTGGATAAAGCACCTTCTCCGGTTAGGAAAGAGATCCAGGTTCGAATCCCGGTGGCGCAACAACAATATTTTTCGATAAAATTGATTTTATATGTATATCTTTATAATTAGTATATTTAATTCATATTTTGTATTATTATTATTATTATTCTTATTCATACTAGCAGATGTCCCTGCCCATATTTTGAGTGAGGAGCTAGTATCTAGTATGACGGCACCTATCATCAAGCGGTGGCCAAAGATGCAATGTCGCGTTGAACAGGGCAAATAATTTTTGAAATTTATATTTAGTTACATATTTTGTCGCGAAAGTTGGATGGCGGCTACGCGCTGTTTTTAACAAAATGTTTTAGCGCTCGAACACAAGAGATCCGGCTCGTCTCGAAAAGGTTGGACAATGTGTTTTGCCTGAGGTCACATTCAAAATTTTTAATATAAATTCCAGGACCCGCGTGTAATTCTCCTGAAAAACGTTTCTTACATTTCCACGTCCGCTGATAATTATGAAGCTTATTGCAAATTTAAAGGGATGAAAAAGTGGCAGGATTTAGGAGATCCAACTGGGAAAATAATGTTCATCTGAATTAATAAAATAATATTTTCATTTCTAATTAGCACCGACTATCCTAAGATTTCATTTTAATACTAATTAATACTTGATACTATCGTACATCGATATTATCATATCTTGATGCAAACTATTTTCACAAATTCATTTTCACAGATTAATGAAAATATATTAGGAAAACACATTCTTATTGTGAAATTGTAATTATTCAGAACATAGGTCTGTGATATTTTAAATATGAATTAAATATATTAATTAGAAAGATACACATATAAAATCAATTTTATCGAAAAATATTGTCGTTGTGCCACCGAGATTCGAACCTGAATCTCTTTCCAAGCCGGGAAAGTTGCATTATCTAACTATGCTACAGCTACAATATTTTTAGCCACAAATTTTTGAACCTATATGTTACCTTTTTTGATGTTAATACATTTAATCGTTCCATTATTTCAAAGAGCCATCTAATAATTTATCGGCACTGAAATGAAAAAAAAAAAATCCATTTTATTTCATTTAATTATTTATTCACGCTCTTACGGGCTATTACAAAATCAGTTATTTAAAAAAAAAGATGTGCAGCTACACAAGTAGAATGAAATATATATAAAACATAAGTTAATAAAATTGATTATAAAAAAAAAATAGGATTAAATAATTTAAAAACATACAGATTTTTTATCTGGCCTATTTTTTTAAGTTGCCCAAAATTTTGATGACTTAGTTGAGTATGAAATTTTTTTTATTTTTCACTCTCTTTTAACCTTTGTTTTACCAAATCGTGGTTTAACAACAATAAATTGTTTGATTTTAGTTATTTTAATAAAAAAACTATCAATATAAAGACGAAACATCATCTGTAAACTGCCCACTATGAAAACAAAAAAAATGATCAATAATTCTTCTTCATACCCTTCATGGTCTTGCGTTTGAACAGCACTTCCACCGCTCTCTGTCCAGCAGTGTGTTGATTACTGATGTTCTTTTCTCTGCTACTCGTGAGAAAAGCGGTTTGGGCACTCTTTCATTTCCCATGCAGAGGATATATCCAAAAACCGATCTTGTCGAGATTTTTCTACTTGGAGCAGTAGCGGGTTCACTTCAAGAACCTCTCGAAGTTGGTCGAAAATCCAGGCTGCAGAAATAAGATACCCAAGAGGAGTAGCGAGAGTGACGTTAACACTTACTGTCCGGTGGGTCAAAACAAAACACGTCCGGCGGTGGTGGGTCATTTTAGACCCACCTCAAGTTTAACACATTCTTATTGTGAAGTTGTAATTATTCAGAACATAGGTCTGTGATGTTTTAAATACTAATTTAATGTATTAATTATAAATATATACATATAAAATCAATTACAACTTCACAATAAGAATGTGTTCTCCTTAATAGTACGTAATAAACTAAAAAATAGTATACTCAAACAAACTGATAAACAAAAGAGTGTTTTTAAACTTAACATATAAAGTGGAAAGGGTAAGGAAGGGAGGGAAATGGAATGCAATATATACAATTTATGTAAATAGTTATTGAAAAGTTGGCGTAGTTTAATTTTAAAGAAAAGGTTATTAGAAGAATTTACGGCATTATATTTTGACGTAGAGAGGATCACAAAACAATTTTTCATGTAATTAATTCTGCCAATATTTGTGTAAAAAAGATTATTTGATTGTGTTGGGTGTGTGGGACAGTTTAAGATTATTTGTTCTAATAAATATGGCGAGTAAACTAAGTTATTTAAAATTTTATATAGGTACAAGTAATATTTAGTTTTTCTTTTATTTAAGAGTGGGAGGGATTTTATGGAAACGCTCACATTCTGAATGAGATTTAATGTCTAAGCGGGCACGTGAATTTAATATATTAAAAGATTTGTGTTGAATATTTTCAAGTCGATCGCCGTAGGTGGAATAATGTGTGTTCCAAACTACCGATGCGAATTCAAGTTGACAGCGTACAACTGCGTTAACTGTTATATTTAATTGAAATAAATTATTATTCTTACACGTTGATGGAAATAAATAAGTATCGTAATTCAAAATAAACAGAAATGATTGTGTCAAAAATATAATAAATATATTTTACAATATTTTGAGTACGTCCAAATCTTTGTAGGAACTAATTACTGGGTTTTATTCCCTGGGGGATTGTCATCAAGATTAAGATGTCTCACAGAGATGAAGCATTTTTTTTATATGAGAAGTATGGAAGTCTTGGGCATTACAGGGCTTACGACCTGTCATCGGCCGGCTTAAGTGATCACTTTAAACAATGTAACGTTCACCTATTTACTCGTGCTACCACATCTATCAAATTTTTGGAAGTTATATATATTAAGTTAATGCCCAAGACTTCCATATTTTCTCATATAAAAAATATAATAGCTTCGTCTCTGTGGGACATCTTAATCTTAATAAATATATTTTACTTAGGGTTTCGTGAAAAACCATAATATATCCATCAAAGAAAATATCTTAAAAACACACTTTGTAATCAAAATATTCAGGCATCGTCGGATTGTAAAATAACTTATCTAACCTAACCTAATCTAACCAAATCAAATTAACAATGTTACCCAAATGGTATAAAAATTAAATTCTGACAGAAAATTTGCATTTTGTAAAAAGAATCTCTGAATTTAGTGTGTATTTTTCATGATTTTATAATTTGAGTGAATTCAACATTTCACGGATAAAGCGTTTCATATGTGTGAAAATATGATAACTTTTTAATTACTACTATTAACTATTTAACTACTATTTCATATTTTAAATTAGGACACTTATTTTTTGTAAAAATCCGAGAAAACAGTGCATTAAAATGGGTTGTACAAGTATGTAACTATACGTTTTGGGAAATCATGCGAAATTAAATATTTCGTTGGCAGAATATTGTTATTTATTGAAATCTGAATAATGACCGGAATATAACGAGATATTTAAATATTTTTAACTGCACGGTCATAAAACTATTCCCATACAAAGTGTTCGATGAACGCGATGTAGATAATGATTCATGTCCATTACTTCTAATTACCCCCATCCGTATATGGTGTTCTCTATGGTTTTGGAATAGTTGAGAAGTGGATAGTTATCGTTTTCCATTGGATGCAGTAGGCTGTCGAAACTGTGAATTATCGTCCTGCAACGAGCGATTGATAGTGTACTGTTTGTGTGTTTGGTTTCTCGCTACCGTGCGTACCGATTAGCCTATTTCCCATTATCGCGATATCCATGAAGTGTAGTTTCCTGAAGCCAAAAGACTTATGGCTCCAGCGGAAGAATAAAATCTAAATACCTTATTTTGATTTTGATTTTTAGTGTGTTTTTATATTTGCGTACCTTATTTTATTTGACTTAACTTATTATTTAATGCTTAACATGCTATTTAATGCCTAACATGCTATTTAATGCTTAACATGGCACTTAATACTTAACATGCTATTTAAAGTATAACATATTTAATATGCTATTTAATGCTTAACATGCTATTTAATGCCTAACATGCTTAAAATGCTATTTAATACTTAACATGCTATTTAAAGCATAACATGTTTAACATGTTATTTAATGCTTAACTTGCTATTTGATGTTTAACATGCTATTTAAAGTATAACATGCTATTTAATGCTTAACATGCTATTTAATGCCTAATTGCTTAACATGCTATTTAAAGTATAACATATTTAATATGCTATTTAATGCTTAACATGCTATTTAATGCCTAACATGCTTAAAATGCTATTTAATACTTAACATGCTATTTAAAGCATAACATGTTTAACATGTTATTTAATGCTTAACTTGCTATTTGATGTTTAACATGCTATTTAAAGTATAACATGCTATTTAATGCTTAACATGCTTAACATGCTATTTAATGCTTAACTTGCTATTTGATGTTTAACATGCTATTTAAAGTATAACATGCTATTTAATGCTTAACATGCTTAATGTTTTCTTACACTGGTGTACTATCCTTGTAATTGTTTGTTTAATCATGAATAAAGAATAGTTCAGTTGAGATGGCAGATGAAAAAATGCCAACCAGGCGGAAAATGAGCAAAGGTCTTGGGTAAGCGGCGGGTCCATGATACCAAAATTAGCAACTCTCAGGTGGGTCGTGTCTTTTCCCAGTGTCTGGTTGGTCCTTTTTGTCCCCCTCCTGTACCAAATTCTTTACACCCTTCCCACATCCCGTTTCCCCAACCACTTGTTCAAACACGATCTTAATAAATTAGGCGAATGTAACATCTATCGACACGTTTATTAATGAATTTCATAAGAAAATAGTAAAAAATCATCTCTCGAGTGACAGCTGTATGACCCCAATCAATACGAGTATTTATCCAAAAAAGGTTTTGCTCGAAATAACTCAGACAATTTCAACAAAAATGCCAAAAAGGCCAGACTGTAAATTTCATTTATCTCCCAGAACCGATTTCACGAGATTCCAGCTGAGGTTTACCATATTAACGATGTACTGTGTACAGAGCAGAAGAAACTGAATGTAGAGAGAAAACAACATCTGTGTAAATTGTGTAAAGTGGTCGGAAGAAACAGAGGAGCAAATGGATTGGATGTTCTCGGCGAGATGAAAAAACGACGAGACATCATTTGGTTGAAGGGGCTGGGGTGGTGGGCGGAGGGGAGGGTGAGGAGGGGTGCTCAGAGAAAGTTAGTGGAGGGGTTTTAAAAACACTTAACTCCCAGCAGTTTGGTTTTTCAACCAGTGGCGGCTTCATTATTGTTCTGAATCGGCAAGAACCATTTAAAAATACAAATAAATATTTTAATTAATTAATGCTGGCGTCTCCTAGAGGATTTTACTCAAAAGTATTTGAGATTCCCCGCAAAGGTAATTGCATTTAAAAATGAAATAGTAAATGTATCAATTGGAAAGATTACCAAATATAAGTTCAAAATTTGTCGAAAAGAAAAGATAAGAAGAGTAAATAAATAGTTGATTAATTTAATTTTTATTTAACCCTTTCTTTTCATAAACAAATTTTAAAGAAAACTAATACATTACTATCGGAGTGAAATGTTCATTTAACAATATATTTTAGATACTTACCATCGTGCTGTTTTTTTGCAGAAAAAATAGAACGCCAGACTCTTTTGTCTTGGAAGATCATTCTTGTCATTTAAAGGGGCGCTAGAAGGAGGGGGACCCACCCTTTCCCGTAACCGTTGTAGAAGTTTCAACTTCTTTTATCGGTTCCACATGCAGTACTACAGAAACGCGAAATGTACAATTAATAAACACAAAAGAAAGGAGATAAAAAACAAAAGTTAATGTAAGAAATTTAGAAAACGAACAGAGATTTTAATTTAAACTTTCCTGTGCCCTTTGAAGTGCTAACTTTATTTATTTTAAAATACAAGTATATAACAACATTACAAACAAACAACAATAAAACAAATCAAGTGTTATGCACGGAAATAAAGAGACCAGTGGATACAAGACATAAAGGGCTAACTATCGAGTACACTCTCCCATGAAGGAACTTGGACGAAACACAATGATGTATGAGTCACGTCACACATGGTACAGGCTAACGGAGTTACGCACGATTTCGCTTATTTTAAGAATTTGACTTACGAAGTGTGAAGTGTTCGTGTTCTCGCTGACACGATCTTGTCATCATCTGCCTAATATACCCCATCATACATTTAGATGAAATCCCCATACAGCTTGAGATTCCTTGTATTACTGATCAGGTCCGCGTTTTCAGGCGGCCGATCATTGAACCCAGTTAAGCCTCCAATGATGCGATCACGAGCACCCCTAATTATCACGCAATGCCACAAGATGTATTCCGGAGTTTGAGCATTCCTGCCTTATCCATTTTCATACATCTTCTCATGCAATAAATATAAGTTTGCAAGAGTTGTTCTGGCGTAAGTCTATTCATGGTAAAATGGCAAACCAAACTGAGTGTCAGTTATTAAATTGGCAGTTGTTGAAAAAAGTGTTGCTAATTCAAAAAACAAACCTTTAAAGAAAAAACACCTTTATATCATAGCTGCAAAGTATTTACTTTCATATATGGCAGCTATTTCAAATCAACTGCTTCTTGTTTGCAACGCCAATTAATTGAGTTAATGGAGCCACAGTGTCGAACTTTTATGCGCCAGCCATTACTTTTTTCACGTCATCAGAAACCTTCAGAATGTGTGGGTTTCTGTTTTCTCTTCTTCTGCGCGAACAAAGCGGGTGAAACTTGAATTAAATAAATCACGTGTCTTTTGGTACTCTGAAGGTATAGATAGCATGCCGGTGTAAAACGCAATCACGCACTCATCATTGCAATTTCGTCACCAGACCGACATAAACGTATTTCACTAGCCAGTACTCAGCGCCCGTTCCGCAATGTAATTTTGTTGAAGTAAATTGAAAATGGATTTACTGAGTAAAAACCATCTTTGATTTACGCGATGACATATTTTATTCTTGATTAACCGTCTTAAACTTGTGATTAAATTGTTCGAATTCATGTGGCTCTTTGAATTAAGTATAATCTACCGCACTCTAAAGATTTATGATACTTAATTGTGGTCATTTATTTTGTAATTATTATACTTTGGTTATAGATGTTTTTGAGATGTCGTCATTGTTACAAATATCGCTTGAATATTCATGTTTTGATATTGTGTTATGTGGCGGGTAATTGATTTTCCCGAACTAATAAATCTCCGCCTGCTAGAGATATCTCATTTAGCAGCGTTAATAACAGGTTTGTGCGAAAAGCCAAATAATAATAGACAGTTTATTGTAGTTTCAAGAGAGATCTTGTGACATAGGTCCTGTCTGAACATGGCCGTGGGGAAATATTGGATGTAAGAATGATGGAAGGAATTCTGTAGAAGGACAGGAATAGGTAGTAAAACATGATTTTCCACTGGATCCACAGATCTTCTGGCTCCAGAACACGTACTCCAATGATTTGCACGAAGTACTCTTGGACATACACTTCAGTGGTGGCGTGTGGTGTCAACAGCACGATGTACACAACTAATACGTACACACGGTAGCGAGAAACCAAATACACACAAACAGTACAATATCAACCGCACATAGCAGAAAGATATTTCAAGCAAACCATTTTGGCGACAGTCAATGCACCCATAATGGTAAACGCTACTTTCAGTTCTAAATACCATAGAGAACACAAACACAGAAAATATCGAGTTCTGGTTATAGGAAAAGGGGGGTTGTGGATAGGTAATAGACAAGAAGCCATGTTCACATGCATGCGCACAACGACCACAAATAAATTATAAAGATCAAATAGGTCCAATACTCCCTAAAATGTGTGAATTGACTTACTTTTTAAGCGCCGTACGCCCCTGTATACAAGAAAAAGAAGGCTTCTATTTTTTAGATAAAATTAGCAGTCTAATCTAATAAACTGATTTTACTAGGTACAGTCCGTATCTAGCAGGGAAAGTAATGCACTGAATTAAAAACAATACTGTTATTTAATGATTAGTTTATTAATTAATTTAATCTTCACAAGACACACCATGTTAGAATAGTCAGGAGTCGTGTGACCGGATAGTAGGAGGCTTTTAAGAAAAAACATTTGAAAAAATCGAAATATCATATATTTATCTAAAATGTTACATAAATATACAAACTAAGGCCAAAGTGTACATGCACATCTACGGTACACATACAAAATGCAAAATTAATTCATTAATAAAATTAATATTTACACAGATATAATTTAACGTAAAGTCCAGAGAAATGATTGTCGCAGCTGAAAGCTTCAGCATAATCAAGCTGCACTAGGAGATCGAGATACTGACTTCAAATCCATGCGGCCGCAACGGCGAACTACTTCCTCTCCGGCAACCCAAATGTCAGCAGCTTTTGGTACTCACTCCTTTCCGCAGCGAACAATTATTTCATTTTGACTGCTTGCAATAATCTCACACAGTACTAGGTAGATTTATAATATATTAATATATCTACACTAGCATGGACTGTTAAACCGATTTGAATACATATCATGAACACCTCACATATTCAAACCTCCAAACTGGTGACCCTGTACATTAAACCGGTCATATTTCTAAACACATATAAGGTACTTAATATAGGTTTATATATACACAAGATAAAAATTTTTTGTACCTAATATATTGAGACTCGTCCAATATTTTCCGAGAAATAAATCACGGACGCAACACAAGACAAACAACAAACATCAACACGCCAGCTCCGAGAGCAATAACGACATTTTATCAAAGATTCTACATGTTCTTAGCTCCGAAACTGTACAACACACTTAATACTAACTGGAAATTGTTCACTTCCAATAAGATTATACAATTGGGCAGAAATCAATCAGAAGCATCGCTATCCCACATTCTAACATAATCATAATAAATATGAATTAAATATATTAATTATAAAGATACACATATAAAATGAATTTTATCGAAAAATATTGTTGTTGCGCTACCGGGATTCGAACCTGGATCTCTTCCCTAACCGGGGGAGGTGCTTTTTCCAACTAAGCTACAGCGGCATTATTTTTAGCGACAATTTTTATCTTTTTTGTTTAAATGTTACCTTTTTTAAAATCAATACATTTTAATCGTTCCATCATTTGATAGAGCCATCTACCTTATTTTTACAGAATCTCAAATACCTTTAAGTAAATCTGATAGTAGACGCCAGAATTATCAATTCATTTTTATTAAATTTTGGACACATCGATACAACTTTATTATTATTTTTTTTTTTTAGGAGAACACATTCTTATTGTGAAGTTGTAATTATTCAGAACATTAAATTTAACATTTAATTCATATATAAAATATCACAGACCTATGTTCTGAATAATTACAACTTCACAATAAGAATGTGTTCTCCTAAAAAAAAAAAAAATAATAATCATAATACAATACCTACACTAATAATTCACTAGTACTAAATAAAACACTCACTACATTTTTTTTTCTCAATTTTTATTTTTATCCCTATCAAGTATTTATCTTTCTTGAAGTAAATAACATAACAATAGCACAGAAAAAAACTGGCTACTTTAACACAAATGGCAGTCTAGCAAAGTAGCCAGGATAATTCTGTATATATCAGATGTGGAGTCTACTCCATCCAATACAATAAACTATGAGTATTATACTTAATTGGAATATAACTGTATCTTATGTTTATCATGTTATATTATTATATATTTACCTCTGTTATAACAAAAACATGCATGTCAATAAAGTCTAATAAGTAAATAAATTGTAGACTTTGTCCATTTCATTTTTCATACTATAAACTATATTAATTATAATGGGCAAAATTACATTTTAGTATCTTATATTTTAATAACGAGATGAAACATGCGACATCAGTTAGTGTCGTATAATACGAGATGACTAAATCGCTTTGACATGATTAAAATCGTGGAAAATACTCTTAACCGGAAAAGAACTTATTTCTACGCTGGAGGGAGATTTTTTCAACTTCCGGTATGCTAATAAGCTTCCGGCGTCCCCCGACTGAAGTCGGCAGACAAGAGGGAATAAAAAACTACCCAGGGTTTTTCTTTCTTTTAAAAATGAAATTATATTGAAGTTTATTTATTTGTAGTCATTTAGAAAAGTATAAAGGAACAATTGTTAGATTTTTAAGATAAAGTTAATAGCTTTTAAATTTGAAAGAACTGCATCATATAAGTTCGAAAATTTGTCGTCAATTTACTCTGTTGGTGTGGTGTAATCCGTTAACGCATTTCCTAGGATAGGAAAGAATCCAGGTTCAAATTCTGGTAGAATTTTTTTTTTTTTTGTAAAATTTAATTTTCCTGTATATTTTTCTAATTGATACATTTAATTTGTATTAAAATACATTAGAACTATGTCCTAAAAAAACTGCAACTTTACAATAATAACTTGTTTTCTTTGATAATTATTATTTAATTAAAAATTACTTTGTAGCAACATATTATATTCATAAAAACACTTTGCTTATACCACTGTTTAACTGATAAATTAATATATTTCATGTTTTGAATTCTAAATTTTTGTAAAATCATCTTTTGGAAACAAACCATTCTTTTTATTCCACGAATTCCATTGGAACGTTTTCGGAAACATCTTCTCATTATCAATGTTATAATTCAACTAAAATTATAAACACTTTCAGACAGTAATATATGTATTAACTCAATTTACAAAATAATCATGGAATTCCACAATGTTTCACCAAAAACCTTTGAAAAATTATCATTCTTTTGACATTAATAAGGGTTTATAAATTTTACATACAAATACCAGGGGTTTACAATTAGATAAACTAGATATTTTAGAAATAAGAAAAAGTGTTAGTAGCAAATTAAAAATTTGTTTCCATATTAGTTCCCCACCACTTATATTTGTGTTTGTCTATGCTTGCATTTTTAATTTTAGTATACATAATATTTTTTAATTGATTCAATTTATTTAGTGGTGAATTATTCCCCTCATTCAATCACATATTATATTATTATGTATTCTTTGTCATTCGAGACAGGCGCCTATTTTTTTCACAAAAAATTATACAATTAATTCCTGAGAATTCCACCAACAAATTATTATGCCATTAGTAGTGTTATAAAAAGTAGAAAAAATATTTTTATGTTTTTTACACAAAAATATTTAGTGCCAACCACCGAGGGGCAGGGGGAGGGGATGGTAATGTTTTGCAGATTCCTTGCATTTTCTTTGTGTTTTTTTTACCTCAGTCTTGAAAAGTTGCTCGTTTGTTACAATCGAGATTTTCAAAAACTTAATACAAGTTTTCCATTCATTCTTTGTGCATTCGTAATATTACTAAATAATACGACAGTGCTTTAATATACAGGGTGGCCCAAAAGAAATGAGAACATCTCGTAAAATGTGAGTTATTTCAAAACATAATATAATTAATTATAATTTTTAATGTGATTTTTTTTGCACAATATTCAGCTAATCAGGAATCATCAAAACACCCCCCATTGCATAATCTACTGGAACACATGGAACACAAAGTTGATTGTATTTCTGGCTGTGTGAGATGGAGCTCCGTCCCGCTGTAATGTCCAGTTATGCTGTAATGTCTAGCTATACTCCAGGCATTGTTTTGAAACTCTTTGTTCATTTTCCTATCACTCCAACGTTTTTCAATTTGCAAATTTTTGAGTAGAATACGGTCTTTCGCAGTGATTGTCATTTTGGGACTTCCGGTAGATCACTTTTTTTTTGGAATTCCTGGTTTTTAAATAACTAAAAAATGAAATATCAGAAATCATTAAAATTACCTCATATTGAATAATCTACTGGGTTTAAATCTGGCCTATTCGGTGGCCACTTGCCTGGCTCGATGAAATTAACATTCTCACGACGAAGAAAGTTGATTGTATTTCTGGGTGTGTGAAATGGAGCTCCGTCCTGCTGTAATGTCTAGCTATACTCCAGGCATTGTTTTGAAACTCTTTGTTCATTTTCCTAACACAATCATAAGCAGAATACGGTCTTCAGCAGTGATTTTTTTTAATTTTGGGCAAATATTTGAAAAAAACAAATATAAACAATGGGAAAATTAATAATCAAAGAAAATTGTCGAAATAAAACGTAATATAGGTAAGTAAGTTAATTAGTAAACTATTTAAGCTATTGTTGATATAACTAATTTTGATGTAATTATATCATATTTTACGAAATATTCTCACTATTTTTGGGCCAGCCAGTAGGTCAGCAATTAATATAATATTATATGAAGTATATTACAAGCACGTGTCATTGTAAATATACAAATACACAATCTAAACTGTACCAATTTATGTATGCATGAACTGTAATATGACTTTTTTTTTTAAAAATAAAAATACATAAATATTCTTACTATTTTCAAACAAAGCTAAACGCTTGTACTATGAAAATAAGACTAACTTGCTGTTGTCTTGGAACGAAGCGCGAACCTCTGACCACTACACCAACAAGCTATTACACATTAATAGGTCTATAAGTCTGTTAACATACTAACGGGTAGTGTAAATTAAGGGTTTTTTATTTAAACACTAATTTTTATTCTATTGTTCTAAATAATTTTACGTGTATTTTAGATCTTGGGTTGTGTTAATAGCACATTTTGAACAATTTATTTCGTACATATATACAAACATATATTCAAAAACTTAATACTTATGTAATAGACACATTATATAAATTTACTGAAAATGAAAGCTTTAAAGAGCTTTCACAAATTATCGTCAAAATAATAATAAACCTGGGCGCTTTACATAAAGGTTTGAAGCCACTTCGGCGGTGGTACTGCAGTCCACTTAACGGGTCCGGTGAGAATAAAGGAGGCTTTCACGCTAAAATCTGACCCCGGGAAAACCTTTAAAGGATCAAAAGTGTTGATTCCAAAGGGCAGAGATTTTCAAACTTCCGCTTTTAATCCATTTTGGTACGGAATGGAAAAAAGTATTTTTTTGAAAAATAATATTTGATATTTAAAATATTGCAGGTGTAGATTATACTGTAAATTCAATAATTATTGTGGGAAATTCTACAAACATATTAAATATAATTGATATAACTTGTAACCTAGATAAATAATATTTTTTTTAAATAGAGATGCGGACTCGGAATACGCGTCACATCCAGGGGCGTGCAGTACATACAAGCAAAAAAACTGTGCATTAATAAAAATTCTGGGAAACAAATATAAATTAAATAATCTATAATACGGATCGTGAATGTATATTTACGGATTTATTACATTAGTATAAACGTTCATTGCAAAACCACCATGCCAACCTAGCGCTGTAGCCGTAGCGCTAGTAGCTATAATATGTCGATTCTAGCTTTTCACAGTACTCTCTTCTATTTTTAAGCTAGTGTATTACTCAAGTCATACAATTGGCTATTTACCGAATTGAAAATTTCTTTCGGCTGAACCTTTTTGTATGGAGTCGTTACTTATGATGTTTTTTTTAACAGAATAACATTTGAAAGGCTTACAACTGCGTGCAAATCATTGAAGTGTCTTCTTCCTCTTTTACTAATTTGCGAACCTTACTATCTTACTGTTTTTAACGTGTTGATTTCATGGTCATTCTTTGCGTTCGAGGTGTATTTGGAGCATGAATTTGTTTTTGATTTGGGTAAAACGAAAAATATTTAATAATAATATAAGTTAATTTTCTTTTAATAAAATTGTCCTGTAATATAAATAATTATTTCGCTTAGTTATTACGTGAAGAATTTTCAAATAATAAAAGAATCATGTTCAATCATGAAAAGTGTTCTTAAAAAAGTTCATACATTTTTATATTGATTATTATATGGGTAAGAAGGTATTATTTTACCTTAATGTTTAAACATTAAAAACAGTATTAAAAGTATTCTAAAATTACAAATAAATACATGGTAGGGTCGTATAAATGACGGATTCATTTTGTCTATAGACGTTTGTTAAATAACATATATTGTATATTATCATTGGTAACAGCATAACCTAAATCTATACCTACTGTACGCCACTGGTCACATCAATATTTTTATTATTCTCAAACTAATCTAAACGCTTGTGTTATGAAAAGAGGACTAATTTGAATGAGGCTTTAACCCACCGACCACTAGACCACTATGCGGGTATGGTAACCACTGGAAAGATCATTAGTCTTGGATTTTGATAGTTCAATAGAATATAATTAATTTAAAACAGAATAATATAATTAATGTTAAGTATGTGAATTCATAACTCATTTTGTTTAAAAATGGAGATGTCACACTTTGATACTTAACGCCACAATTAAGAACGTATATATCACTGCACTTCTGCAGATATTTAGAACACCGCTTCTTCGTGGTCCGGATTAGTACAATAACACAATTTTGATCCACAAAAAAAGCCCGTTGACAGCTCGGCGTCGAAATGCAATTTGTTCCCACGTCGGCCAAATCCCTAAGTAATTAGTTGGCCAGAGTGGGAAAGGTATATTAAGGTTTATTGGAAGGATAAAATGCGCAGGGAGTAGATACTCGACTTCCGTCAACTACCCACCCTTTAGAAGGATGTTTAGCTTAAAAAATTTATTATTGCTTGCTGGGATAAATTTTATTTTTGTGTATTTACATCATCGATAAGTATCGCATATTATCACTGTTTTGATTATTTATTCATATAACTTAGAATACATATTGAAGTGCTTTCAAAAATGGTATAAGGTTTGACCAGTAGCGGACTGTTCCACTTCTTTACAAGTTGGTTGCCCAACAACACCTTTTATTTGAATTCACCACATTGTTCGTAAATTATAATCGCTGATTTCCTTGTAACGGCTATTGAATATACCACGTGTTCTCATGTGAGTACTATTTTATTCACACCATGCCATTATGCAAATCTCTTCCAACTGAAATATCCGAACACAAATAATGGTCCGAAGTACGGAAATATATTATTATCATCTTGAAATATTATTAGACGCTGTTCGCTTTATTTCATATTTTGTCTAAAATTTACGTAACCGAGGCACGCCGTCGACCACAATGGTCGTGATCGTGGGATCAAACGAGATGGAATAGGAGAAGGAAATGTGTGAATGATGAGAGATGAGGGAATCCTTCGATAGCGGACCAGGAGTTGAGTTCACCCCAAACTGTGTTGAACTTGTATATGAACTGGTGATCCAACACGAAATTATCACCCGAGGACACGTCCTCTCCAAAATTTTGACGAATTTGATGAAATCAAAAACAAACCAGTCGAGCCAAAGGAACTATGTGTACCGGTTGGGAGTGGGCTAAGTGGTAGGAACAAAACTAAAACAGGTGACAATAACACTATATTAAACAATAATAATTTACGTGTTCGCTTATCAAAAATATATTTACGAATACGGAATAATTTATGTTATGAAATATTCTGAATTTATTGATGGTGAGTAATAATGACGGATCTTGATGATAAACCTTGCAACATTAGTCGGAGATGTTGAAAACTGTTATTACTATATTATAAACGATCATTACTGTCCGGTGAAGCTGAACATACCCAGCAGGTACTGGTGGGTGAAACGAAACTCCCCTCAGCGCCACTCTTTCTACCGCCACCTTTCCGACAACAGATTCGGGAATCGCCTCTGCTAACAATTCTAGTTGTCACTACATTTTACCGGTTAGCTTATGTGTTTTTGAACTCTGTGCCAACAGTAAATTATTTATTTATCATAATCTGCAGTCTATCAAACTCATGTATACTGTTACGTAACGCGCTGGCACCGGTACATCGAACCCCAGCGCATTACGCCACCGGCTTGGCTCAGTCTGTGAGTGTCTGTGTGTAGGGTGTCAGAGTGGCTGGCTCGGATGGATAGGAATAGTCACATGATTAACAATATAATTTGTATAAACAAGAGTTTGCTCGACATTAATAATTGTACGATTAGACTTCTAATTCCTTTAACTATGATTTGTTCAAAGAGTGGAGGACATTTTTTGTTTTCAATTTGTCATACAAGTTAACTACGAGTTTGGGGAGGGTGGGTTTGCATCAGATTACTCAAAGTGGTCCTGGGCATCACGGCGGCCGTACCAAAATTCCTCTCGTCTTCCGAGAAGTTTCAAGCGTCGCCACTTTAGCCGCTCCAAGTAGGACGACCTCTACACGCTTTGCCGCCGCACACACGCAGTCTCCCGCCAGTCCAAACGGAGAGATTTTTTTCACGCGCGAGTGGACCAAGGACCAACGCTACCTACCTTTTAGATGTCATTTTGGCCATTCCGCCTGGCGAGACGCTGCCCGGCGCTCCACTCCCGAAGTGCTCCCGTCCACTCGGATCTGTGTAGCAGCGCTCGGTCGCCGCGCATATTTAAAATGTCACATCACACAATACATTTCGCAACTTTCCTACGTAAACGAGAGAGATGGATGAGATATTGGGGTATCCACTTCTCTCAAATTAATTATATTACATCATGTAAAACATAACTTTTAAACATATACACATTCATCCATTAACCCGCACGCATTTATTTAACCATTTATAATTGTACAACTAACATTCCTTCTCCATAATACCATACGCATTACCCTAAATATTACCCCAAACCATTATAACTTTCCAGACACATTAGTAATACATAAATTAAAATTTCTCAAAGAGAAATGAAAAGGGCTAAGCCTGAAAGAGATTGCGTACCAAACGCACAAATTCGCCAGAAAACCAAAAGAACAGATGTTATTCAAAAATTTGCATGCTCGAGTAACAATGAACAATTTTGTAGCAAAGATGATAGACATTGGGGAATAATCGGGCTGAGATTAGAGTTTAGATATGTGCCCATTATTATGCGTGGTTTAAGTTATGTTTCTTTACTTTCGATATATTTAAAGGTTTACGTTTGAATTGATTAACATTTACGCTATAAATATTCGTTTAATGCTGTTTTACTTCTAGATAATCTTTTATTACATATTTACAAATAATTTGAGATACAAAAAAATGTTATCGGATGAGATTCAAATGAGTTATTGATAAAAATGTAAAAAATTCTCCAAAACTGACCTAAGACAGTCAGTCGTATTGAATATCAGCGCTTACGCCGAAACATATATTGTCAATATTTGGAGCGGGTAGACAAAGGATACTAGGTATGTACATTATTCCTAATATTTTTTAATATTTTAGCAGAAACATTACGGCACTTCATGCTATTTCATTGAATCATACTTAAAATGAAATATCTATAAAAAATCTTAAGGTGGGTCTAAAATGACCCACCACCGCCGTAGGTGTTTTGTTTTGACCCATCGGACTGTAAGTGTTAATGTGCCGTGTATTATGAAATAAAATGAATACAAATAAATACACATAGATTTCTCATTTAATTTGAACAGTTGAAACTTTGGAGTAATTCATGTTAGGGTTTGTCTCCTGTTTAATACATGTTGTTAAATCACAAATTTCACTGTCAAACTCATTAACCTCACATTTCAAAAGCATATTTCACTGGACCCGGGATTTCGCGGTGATTACTGAAGCCTTGGAGCTTTTGAGGCTTTGTGTGTACATGAAAGCCTTTCATTCAACCTGTCATATTAAATATTGTATTCACGTGGTTTGGTCTGTTTGTTTTCGCTAAACAACATTTTCAAAACAATAATAATATAAAAGGTTTGCTATAGAAAAACACTAAGGAAAATGATAATATTATGTTTCATACTGGCAGAAAATCCCACGAGAGCACACTAACAATCTACATTATTATTATTTTTTATTTCAACTTTATTACATACATACAGGGTGAATATTATGTTTCAGGTTGTTTTTGTTTGGTCGCCATTTTGGTTCGGAAAATATTTGTCAGCTTGTATTTAGTAGTCATAGAGAGTAGATAATTACAATATATAATGGAGCATCTAATGCGTCAATAATGTGTTAAAGATATTAAAACATTTTATCTAAATAATAATGATCGCTATTGTGACTTGTTGATTGCTGATTGGGCATGTAACATGTGTGGTTTCAACAGGACGGTGTCACGTCACACACGGCCCGATCTACGCTTGAAATTTTGCGAGAAATTTTTCCCGGCCGCTTTGACAGTTTCCGGCTATTTTCTGTGAAAGTACTTGAAAACGAAGATCTACGCCAATAAGCCAATACAAATTCTGATTCTATAGGACACTATTCGTAATGAAATTGCTGAAATAACACTCGAAGAGTTATGAAAGATATGGTTAAATAGCATGCATTTGTGCCGTTGCCAGAGGCAGTCGCTTGGTCGATGTCATATTTCATACATAATTGTAATAAACCAACCGACCAATAAAAACGAAAAAAATAAAATATATTTCATTTTTTAGTTATTTAAAAACCAGGAATACCAAAAAAAAAGTGATCTACCAGAAGTCCCAAAATGACAAAAATCACTAATCAAAAAGTTTGCAAATTGAAAAACGTTGGGGTGATAAGAAAATGAACAAAGAGCTTCAAAACAATGCCTGGAGTATAGCTAGACATTACAGCATAACTGGACATTACAGCGGGACGGAGCTCCATCTCACACAGCCAGAAATACAATCAACCTTCTTCGTCGTGAGAATGTTAGTTTCATCGAGCCAGGCATGTGTTCCAGTAGATTATGCAATGGGGGGTGTTTTGATGATTCCTGATTAGCTGAATATTGTGCAAAAAGAATCACATTAATAATTATAATTAATTATATTCTGTTTTGAAATAACTCAAATTTTACGAGATGTTCACATTTTTTTTGGGCCATCCTGTATATTAAAGCAATGTCGTGTAATTTAGAAATATTACGAATGCACAGAGATTGAATGGAAAACTTGTATTAAGTTATTGAAAATCTTGATTGTAAGAAACGAGCAACTTTTTAAGAATGAGGTAAAAAAAAACACAAAGGAAATGCAAGAAATCTGCAAAACACTACTCCCCCCCGGTGGCTGGCACTTCAACCCTTGAGGAAGTTAAAGAATTCCGGGATGAAATACCGAGCACAACTTCGGGCGGGGAGAGAGATCAACATCAGCGCTTGGCCTCCCTGTTGTACCTACTTGTAGATTGTTATACATTATTTATTTAGCTTCGCTGTTTGTATGGAAATATTCAGATTAGATTTTTATATCTGTGGGGATGAAAACTTTGCGCGACGTATTACGACGGCAGACCATTGAAGGTGATTTATTTTACAACCCCGAGTAAACATTTGCAATTGAAAACTTTTACCGATTAATGAAATAGGGGTGGAAATGCGGAAACATGGAATTTTAATTAAAGGAAATTTGCATCGAATTTTGTCGCTTAATATTTTGAATAAATTAATTTTAATGTAAATGAAAGATAAAATCCTTTTGTTGAAATCAAATACCACATTAATTAACCCCGTGCAACCTTTAATGTTGTATATTCATTTTTTTATTTATTTTAACTATATTGACATACATATTTTTGTTGTAACATAGGTTAATATATTATAATATAACATGATAAACATAAGATACAATTGTATTGCAATTAAATACTAGTAGTTTATTGTATGGGATGTAGTAGACTCCACCTCTGATATATACAGCGTTGTTCTGGCTACTTTGCTAGACTGCCGTCTGTGTTAAAGTAGTCAATTTTATTCGTGCTGTTGAGGTGTTATTTAATAATGATTCGACATAAATAAAAATAGAGATAAAAAAAAATAAAAAAAATTTCGAGGGAAGAAGCGAAGCGAATTCAAAGGGGTGGTAAAGCGCTTTGTAGGAAGGGTGGGAGGAATTTGGTATAAGGATAGGATACAGTAATATGACTTACCTGAATTTCACAGGTCTTCTGAACTTTAGGAACAACTTTGCTGATTTGCACAAAGCACTGTATATATTCGGCACGCACCGCGAGAAACCGAATACACAATAGTAATCATGTCAGTATGATAAACTTGTAGCAGGACAAAACATAGCGCATCGGATTCGCGACTCGCACTTCAAGGAGTGTGGATCGTTTTTCACTAGCTCGTGTGCAGTACCGTGCAGCATTTTCAGACTCGCTCGCGCGATACCGTGCATCGTTTGTGTGATACCGTGCGGCAGTGGACTTTGTCGGTAGCAATACCGCTCAGCCGACTGCGCACCGCGCGCCGCATTCCTTTGCGGCGCTAACATTTTTGCGCGCCGCATTCCAAGCGGCGCCAAAATATTTTCCAGTGCCGTGCGCATTGGAAATAAAGTTCCATAACTTTTAAAAGTCTAACTTTATAAAATCAGTGTTAGTGACTACTCTACACAGTGGGGTAAGTACACTTATTTGTTTTCAACACCCGCCGCGTGTGGTCTGGCTTGGTCCGACCGTTAAGTGCACCGATTTTATTGAAAGTAGTTCGCGACATAACATTGCTCTGGCGTCCCCGACAGTGTCGGGGAAGCTTTTTCATCTGCTTCGCGCCAACATGGCGTCGAGGCAGACGTACTGGCTGATGGAGGACGGGTCCTTCGTCGCTACCCCCCCAAACTTTACCGCGAGTCCTCCATCGGCCATGGAAGTGACTCCTCAAGTTATAATACCAGTCGCTTCAACCTCAACCTCGGGCAGCCAGTTCCCCGCCCTGCCACCCCCCCCTCCCCCCAGGATTTCGGCAACCCCCCCGTGGGAAGTGCCGAAACACTCAGCTAGCAAGCGAGTCCGACCGAACTCGACTTCTCCTCCCACGACACTGAACCGCTTCTCGTCCCTCAGAGAGGTCCGAGACGAGGCGGAGTCTTCTCCAGCGGCCTCGACCAGCAGACAGCCGGCCTCGCCTCCGAGGCACGCGGCGCCCCGACCGGCGCGCACGCCGCCAGTAATATTAAAAACGGAGAAGCTCACGCATCTCCAACTGCATGAGACCGTCAAGGCTCATGTCAGCGGACCGTTCACGGTCAAGTACAACCGGGGCGGCACAGCGGCCGTCCAGGTTCACAACTTGACCGACCATAAGGCGCTCGTGGAAGGACTGAGAGGGGGGGAACGAGGTTTCCACTCTTTCACTCCGGATGCAGAGCGCATGAAGCGCACGGTAATCCGAGGATTACCGTTGCTAGAGGTCGAGGACATTGTAGCCGACCTCAGCCTGCAAGGTTTCACGGCCACACGTGTCGTGAAGATGTCAACCCCGAGGTCAGAACTCCCACTCTATCTGGCCTATTTCGCTCAGGAGGTGGACATGGGAAAACTTCGAGAAGAAGTTTCCGTGATCTGCTACTGCAAAGTCACACTGCAGAAATATCGTTCAAATTTCTTGCAGCACGGCACTCAGTGTTACAGGTGTCAAAGTTTCGGTCATGCGTCCCGAAACTGCAACCACACACCGAGGTGTGTGAAATGTCTCTTGCAGCATTCCACCGCTGAGTGTCCCAAAACGACACGTGACGAGCCGGCCGCCTGCTGTAACTGCGGGGGCGCGCACCCCGCCAACTTCAGGGAATGCCCGCGACGCAAGGCGTACGTGGCCAAGTTGCAGCCCCGCCAACCGCCGCAACACTCAAGAGCACCAGCTCAGCGGCCCTCAGCCGTCCCGAGGGTCTTCACCGCAGCCTCCGATGGAAGGCAGTGGTCGAGGGTCGTTCAGGGTGCAGCGAACGATCCTCCCGCTGCCCAAAACCCCAACATCATCCAGTCGCAGGTATTCGCCGCCTCCCAACCGGCGCGCCCGGTGCCCTCCGTTTCCCCGCCGCCACTGACTAGCCAAACCAGTGGCGCGCAGCCCGATTTTGAATTCTCACATTTCGCGGCTATCATGCGTCTCGTCATGAACGCACGCGATCGCTTCATGCAATGTAACGATGACTTCGAACGCGCCATGTTGTGCGTCGAATTGCTGGGCTCGCTAGGGCGTCCCACAGTCGCGATTGCCCGTTAGAATCAGTAATGGCGCACAGAGTTTGGGGAGTTCGCGTGATCGCGTGGAACGCTCATAGTGTCCGTGATAAAATCGACGAGCTGATGGCTTCTGTCATCCATGCTGAGGTCGATATTGTGTTACTTTCGGAAACGTGGTTGAAACCAAAGCATCCACCGTTAAAAGTCCCCGGCTTTGACGTGTACCGGAACGATCGCGAACTCGGCGCCGCCGGGGGTACTGCCATTTTAATTCGCGATAATATCCCGCACACGCGGTTGAATATTCCACCGCTCGGTAGCCTGGAGGCCACGGCCATCAGGGTCCACGTCGACGGCCAGGACCACGTCCTGGTCGCCGCTTATAACCCCCGCGTGTTGTCGCGCGGCGACATTGACATAGTCATGGCACTCG
The DNA here is from genome assembly GCA_031772225.1 of Eubasilissa splendida. Taxonomy (NCBI): domain Eukaryota; kingdom Metazoa; phylum Arthropoda; class Insecta; order Trichoptera; family Phryganeidae; genus Eubasilissa; species Eubasilissa splendida. Next base: position 21,767,720 of record CM062864.1, read on the forward strand.
GCCCGACAGTAATCGTCGCCGGAGACTTTAATGCAAAACATTCGCACTGGAATTGTCGCCGCGCGAACACAAACGGGCGTACTCTCTACGCACACATGGAATCGCACGATTATGTTGTCCTAGCCCCGGATTATCCTACTTTTCATAGGCCGCGAGTAAATTACACGAGCACGCTCGATATTGTTCTGGCCAAAAACGCACCCTTTCTGGGAGAGCCGACGAGCGGCGACGATCTCTCGTCGGATCACTTGCCGGTTTATTTCGAAATTAACGGCGCGTCAATGCGAACCGTGCGCACTCAGCGCGATTACAAGAATGCGGATTGGCCGGGCTTTAAAGAGTCCATCAACCAAAACATTTACCTTTCAACCGACACGTTTAATACACGCGAAGACATCGATTGCGCAATCGATTCAATCACGACGTTTATCCAAAGCGCTAGAGACATCAACATACCGGTCAAGGAGGTGCGACCGTACACTTTGCCACTCACAGATGACATAAAAACACTCATCACAGACAAAAATAATAATCGCAGACACTATCAGCGCACGCGCAACCCCGACCACAAAACACTTTATAACCAACAGATGAGAGAAATTAAACGTAAAATCAAACACCTGCGCAACTCCTTCTGGGAGAAAAAATTAGAATCGCTGACTACTGCGGACAATTCTCTATGGAGAATGGCCCAGGCCATCAGACGAAAGAAAACCGTCATCCCACCACTTATCGTACCGGGGCGCTCTCAGCCCGCGCTTTCTGATTCAGAAAAAGCCGACGCCTTGGCGGACGGCTTTGAGAAAACCTATACGGTCACCGCCGGAATCGGTGACGCCGATACTGAGAAGCTCGTATCCGATGCGCTCCGGGATTTCAGAGCGGCGCCGCCCTCTGAAAACGATACCGATGACATCCGTTTGACTACCCCTGCGGAAGTGAAGCGCATCATCAAAAAATTAAAGCCGCACAAAGCCCCGGGCTTGGATAGCATTCATAACATTCTATTGAAGCACCTCCCTCAGAGGGCCATAGTGCACTTGACTAAAATCTTTAACGCATCATTACTGCTGGGATATTTTCCCAATCAGTGGAAAAAGGCCAATGTCCTTCCTTTTGCGAAAGCAAAGAAGGACCGCTCTTGCCCTCTCAATTACCGACCGATCAGCCTCCTCACTACACTGAGCAAATTATTAGAAAAAGTCATACTCACCCGTCTGGTGGCGTATACTACAAGCAAAGGCACTATTCCCGACGACCAGTTCGGATTTAGAACTGGACACAGTACGACCCAACAGCTGGTCCGGGTGGTCGAGCAGGTGTCGATCGGCTTCAATTGGAACAAGAGCACAGCGATGGCGCTCTTGGACCTTGCGAAGGCATTCGACACCGTTTGGATCGACGGTCTAATTTTCAAAATGATCGCGATCGGAGTGCCACGGTACCTGATCGAGATTATAAATTCATATCTGACGGGCCGTACGTTCGCGGTCTCGGTGAGAGGAGAATTTTCATCCGACCGAGACATACCCATGGGTGTGCCTCAAGGCAGTTTGCTCGGTCCCCATTTATTTAACATATATACTTTTGATACTCCTACATTACAGAACTGCTCGCGCGCCGTCTTCGCTGACGACACCGCGCTACTTGCCACCTCCAGGTGTCCGGACTTGGCCGCCAGACAGCTCCAGAGGGCGTTAACCCTAATGGTGGCGTATTACCGCCAGTGGAAGCTGAAACTGAACGAGGACAAGACCGAGACCATTTTATTCACGAATTGCGTCAAGAAGGCGACGCCGAGGGTCAAAATCTTAGCCAATGAAAGTGAGGTTGAGTGGCTGAACGAGGTGAAATACCTCGGACTGACACTCGACCGGCGCTTGAATTGGACACGTCACGTGACGAACACACGCCAGAAAGCGCAGTCCCGGTTCGACCTCGCTCCAGCCCGGTCGTGTCCTCTCCAGCGCTCCGCCATGCGCAGTGATCCGCCGCCGCAGTTCGGTTTCAAAGTAATTCGCCTCAGTTCCATACAATCTTAAAATCGAATCAAACTGTGCGTCAAACGTCAAGTGACAATTGTGATCGGTGCATCGTCACCAGTGACCATTTCCCTTTCATTTCCGATACTTTTCGCAAACGTGATCCGCTTAGTGGCCCTAATAAGGCAACCTAACCCGCCCCGCGCGGCGGCCCTAAAAAGGGCCTTTTTGTGAAACGTTACGAGGCTCGCAAAAAGCCATAACGAGGACTCGATTGTTCAACAAAAATTTCGCCAGTGTTGTGTATCCAACGGCTCCGAGATAGGACTCACCTATAAATATAGTGTCTTCGCAAATAAGTGCTCACTTTGCAAGCTGAACTCCACCGAAACGGTTAGTCTACCTCAAAAATAACTTGAAAAACTTTTGTTTTTTTTTTTTTTTTTTTCTCTCCAATTTTCACTGTTCTACAATCCAGCCCTGAAAAATAACTATTTTTGTTAACTTTTATATATGTGATTTACAACAATTTTGACATTTGTGACAATCAATCTCAACAAGACAATTTTACTTCTTGTGTGTGCAACGTGAGGCGGCCCTGAAAAGGGCTCCTTTATAAATTTTAGTGTTTTCTCAAATTTCAATTGTGCTCTCATCGCCACAACCCAGGGCTCATCATGCCCACCCCTAACAAAACAACACCAAATCCTACCAGTGCGCCAAATAAAATTACAACCCCTAATCCTACGGCTCGATCAACCCTCACTCCTTCAACCTCCACTGCTACCACCTTGGATCCCGCTCTAGCAGCGAAACTAAAAAACGTACAAAATTTCACATCTGACGAACTCTATGAAATGGCGACCACCATCAGCCAACAACTAGCAGCCAAACCACGAGCCGCCAAACTAGCCTCAAACCTCGCCTCAGCAACCCGCATGACCACACCACTGCCAGCTACTCCACTTGCTCCTCCACCCACACAACAAAATCCAAGCACCTCCACCGCCAATATCTCCGACTTCCCCGCCCTCACACCAACCTTCAACCCCGAATGGACTCTACCAAAAGCCACAAAAAAAAGGAAAGCAAACTCACCACCCCCACCCTCCACTACCAAAACCTCAAACAGATTTGACGCCCTCTCCGATACAGATTCGGACAGTGAAGATGACAACGACAACTCCGACAACCAGATGACCACCGACGAAACCCCAAACTCCACTCCAGCTTCAACTCACAAAGAGAAAAAAATAAACATCCCTCCCATTATGCTGAGAGACGCCAGCAACTGGAGAGCAACCCTCTCCCAACTCAAAAATGCAGGGGTCATCATCTCGGCAGCCCGCACCACCAGGACCGGTGTAAAAATCGACACTGCTGACATAGATAGCTTCCGTACCGCCACCCGCTTACTCGAAACTAACGCCACCCAATTCCACTCCTTTGTCCCCCAACAAGACAAAACAATCAAGGCCGTTATCAGAGGCATTCCTCTGGACATCACAGACGCTGAAATACTTCAAGAGCTTGAATCCACTTACCCTATAGTATCCGTCAACCGAATGAAAACTGGTCCGGAGCGTCGCCCCATGCCACTCGTATTAATCCAAACCGAAAACAACAGAGAAGGAAAAGAAATTTACAACATGCAAACAATTTTTGAACTCAAAATCCAGGTCGAGAAACTTAGGAAAAAAGACGCGCCGACGCAGTGTCATAGATGTCAAATCTACGGTCACTCCGCAACCTTATGCAGAGCAAATCCACGCTGTGTCAAGTGCGGCTTAAATCACCTCACCTCAACCTGCACCAAGCAGAGAGAAGACGGACCAGCCACCTGCGCCAACTGCGCAGGCGATCATCCAGCCAACTTCAGAGGCTGCCCTTACTATCCTCTACCTCGCACCAATCTCACTAGAAATCGCCTTCAAGATTCCACACCCCACCCCCCGATTTCCTCAAGACTCATCACGCCAACAACTTCATACGCAGCCGCCCTCGCCCCCCCCCCAGCCACTACCTCAACTCCCCCCCCTCCCCACCACCCTACCCCCACCCAACCCCAACAACCCAACATCGGCATCTCTTCTATTCTAAATTCACTCCTCAACCCCAACATTGCTGAAATATTAAAAATCATCCTAGATACCATCCCTCGATTACTAGCCGTCAACTCGTTCGGCGAAGCCCTCACAATAATCATAACGGAAATTCCCAAAATCTTCACTCTGATCACCAACAACTAAAAACCCCAATGGCTAACACAACCCTCCCCTCTTCCCTAATTATCGCCGCCTGGAACGCCAACGGACTAGGAGGGGACCGGGACGAGCTGGCGGACTTCACGGTTCGCCACTCACTCGACCTCCTCCTGGTAAGTGAAACCCATCTGAAACCCTCGCATACTTTCAACATCCCGAACTTCGCTTGCTATCGGAACGACAGACTTACAGGCAGAGGAGGGGGCACAGCTGTCTTCGTTAAGCGAAGCATTGCCCACTCCTCAAACCCCACCCCTTCATCCCTCACTCATTTAGAATCAACCTCCATCACCATCCATACTCGTCACTCTGGTCCACTCATCATCAACAGCATTTACAACCCCCCCCAAAAATTCCTCCCCAAAGACATAGACTCCCTCCTCAGCAACGACACCCCCACCATTCTTGCAGGTGATTTTAATTGTAAAGATTCCTCCTGGAACTGCCGAACCACCAACAACAACGGGAAAAAACTACGCACCTACATCGACTCTAACAATCTATCAGTCTCAGCCCCCACCTCCCCCACCTTCTTCTCGACTTTCGGCCACAGACCCGATATTCTTGATTTTGCCATCCTCAAAAACTTCCCCTGGTCCCACTCAGTTTCCACTTTGAATGACTTAAACTCAGATCACAACCCCATCTTCATAGAAATCTTCGACTTCCACAACACCCCCCCCCCTCCGTCAACCAACAACATAGTCAACTGGCCACTTTTCGAACAAGTCATTCAAAATAAATTCATCATCCCCTCCAAAATCTCCGACCCCTCAGACTTAGATCGGCATATCGACTCTTTCTCCAACACAATCAACTCCGCCATTACCGAAGCTTCAAAACCCCCCCCCCCTGCCGCCCCCCGTCGCCTCTCCCTCCCCACCCACATTCAAAATCTAATCAGAAATAAAAACCACGCCAGACGGCAGTGGCAGAAATTTAGAAACCCCACAGATAGATCGCGAGCCAACCATCTTCAAACCAAGCTCCGAGAAGCAATTTCGGCCCACCGCTCGGAGACTTGGCAATATAAACTCTCCACACTAAATCCACAAAATGGCTCAATATGGAAAATGGCCAACTCCCTCCGCTCCCCAAAATCTACTATCACCCCAATTCACACCCCTTCCGGCTTGGTGTTCGAAGACGAGGACAAGGCCGAAGCTTTTGCCGACAGCCTTGAACTCCAATTCGACACCAACCCCGACTCCACCTCCGCTTCGCACACCGATTTTGTAAATAGCCACGTCGAAAACCATATCAACCCCACCCCTCCACCTAACAAATTCTTCACCTCCCCCAAAGAAATTAGACAAATCATCAGAAAAAGAAAATCCAACACAGCTCCAGGTCCAGACGGAGTTCCGACGAAAGCCCTCAAACTCCTTCCTTTCAAGGGCATCTTATTCCTCACCACATTAATCAATGCAGCCTTCCGCTTGCAATACTTCCCTACCGCCTGGAAAACCTCCAACGTAGTGCTCTTTCCAAAACCAGGTAAAGATCCCCTCTTTGCTGAAAATCACAGACCTATCAGCCTCCTCTCCAACATCGGAAAAATATTTGAAAAAATCTTCCTCAATAGACTCCAAGACCAACCTGGACTCAAAAATGCAATTCCCGATGAACAACATGGCTTCCGAGCCCTTCACTCCACATATCACCAGCTTCTGAGAGTCGTCGAGTTCATCACCGACGGCTTTCGCAAACATCGTTCTACCGGCGCCATCTTTCTCGACGTGGCCAAAGCATTTGACAAAGTATGGCATAATGGCCTGCTATACAAAACCCTTGAAATCTACAACCTCCACCCCCAACTCTACGGTCTCCTCAAATCCTTTCTTCACAACCGTCCTTTCCGAGTCAAACTAAACAAATCCACCCTTTCCTCCACCAGATTCATGAAAGCCGGCGTACCACAAGGCTCCATCCTCTCTCCATTTCTCTACAACATCTTCACGAGCGATATGCCCAAAGTGACTGATAGATACTCAATCTCCGCACTTTACGCCGACGACACCGCCATACTAACAAACTCCACCAACCCCCTAACCATCACCGACCGGCTCCAAATCCACCTGGACGCCCTCTTAACCTGGTTCGAAACCTGGCGCATCGCCATCAATCCATCGAAAAGCGTCGCCATTCTCTTCACACGCACCCGCAAACGCGGCATTCATCCCAAAGGTCATATCATCATAAACAACATTGACATTAAATGGCACAAGACTATCAAATATCTCGGACTTACTTTTGACAGAAAACTAAACTGGAACACTCATATCACCAATTCCCTCCGAATAGCAAGCCAAGCAAAAGGATCTATCTCCTGCCTTATTAACAAATTTAGCCCTATCAATCCGAACATTAAAACTCTCCTTTTCAAATCCCTCCTCCGTCCCCTTCTCACTTATGCATGCCCCATCTGGGCCACTGCCAAATACACCAAAAAACTATACACTTTCCAAAACAAAACCTTAAGAACAATCCTTCAAGCCCCGTGGTTTGTTCGTAACTCCATCATCCAACGCGATACAAACACCCCCCCCCTAAAAACTCACATTCAAGATCTAGCCCAAAGATTTTTCTCCAAACTCAAAAACTTCCCAAACATCTCCATCGCCTCTCTTGGGCTCAACGATCCAGATGCCGACCCCGACAAACTCCTTCCCATTTCCCTCCTTTACAACCCCGATCCAGTCCCCTGAAGAATGGTTGAAAAGAGGCTCAGACCCAACAAAAAACAAAACTAAGTCACAAAAAACCTCAACAAAACTTATAAAAACAGCAAAAAAAAAAAAAAAAAAACAAAAAACAAAATGATAAAAAAACAATTATCATAAGTTCAAAAACAAAAGAATTACAAAAAAAAAAAAAAAAAATAAAAAACCTTAGTTCATAATGCCTAAAAAAAGGCACCCCATTCTTCGGGGACACAAACTTCTAAACCGCCATACCATAGATTACGGAGACAAGGGGGCTCCGCCCCTATCACTCTAAAACTCATTGAAAGTTAAGTTAACGCCAGAAAGCGAACCAAGCAATTGGTGCGCTCCGTCCGATCTTCAACAGGACTGGCCCGCTATCCACTCACAACAAGACAATTTTATACCACAGTATGGTTCTGCCTACTATCACCTACGCAGCGCCTGTCTTCAGCAGCATACACAAAACGAAATACACGCAACTCCAAGTCATACAAAACAAAGCGCTTAAAATCATCCACAACACCTCACCCAAAACAAATTTGACGCGACTACACCACCGGCACAAGGTGAACACTATCACACAATGCTTTGAGAAATTATCAGCAAGCTTCCACAAATCTTGTTCCCAACCATCTCAAGATAATCCTCTCATCCGGAACCTCGGCTCGTACGAGCACAACATCAGCTTAATGCCTTTCAGATACAAATACAGATTGCCCAGGCACTATTTCCTGCGGCGAAGCAACGCGCTCGATCCTCCGGACTGAGCTGCACACAGAAGCGGACAGCGTCGAGAGAACTCTCCAAATGATGATTTGTAAAATAATAAAAACAATATATTTTTAAGTCTTGTAGTATTTATTTTAGTTTAAATATTTAAGGATTATGTTAGAATAAGGCGGCACTGTACATAAAGTGTCGCGCCTAGATAATTTGAAATACTTAACTTCCAGTAAATTGTTTAGAGGGTTTTTTATCAGTAATTTTTTACCCTTCCAATTCATGTATTAATATAAAACACTCAGATGTTTATAATAATAAGGTAGTTTGTAAAAGTGTCAAAGTGACTAGCGCTGATGCACTTGTAGTTTGTAGATTAGGCGGTCTAGCCGCAAGTAGAGTACTCAGAGTATCGTAGACTCTAAGGAATTGGAAAAACTTGTAGCAGGACATTCACACTTCTTGACACTTCACAAGTTCATAGACAACACATGCAGAAAGTCGTGCTCTGAGGTAAAAGAGAAGGGAGGGACAGATAAGATAGTAAGCGTACTGGATCATGTCGTACAATCTAAGTGAATAATTTATATTTATTCTTTGTGATTTTTTTATAAATGCGAAACCGTTTCCTGAAATTGAATAACAAATTTCCAGCAATACAATTTTGGCTCTGAATTGAATTCATCAATCACATCGTCTTTAATATGAATACTCACGAGTTCGCTGGCGCGACGACGGAATAGCATACATTAAGAAGAAAAAGATTTAATAATTCCAGATTTTTGGCTTCGCAGCAAAAATGTCACATGTTTATAGGGAGAGAGATTGCAGTCTGCGCACGGATGCTCTTCTGTTGAAAATTCAATTCAGAGATAATAACCTTTACTGGCTTTATTTTCTTCTTTATTTTATCCCCAGCGCAGCTTGGCAACAAAGAAACAACTTGAAAATACATTTCTACAACTTGAGGATCTACTCAAGTGAGCCACTTTTCTTGTATTTTTATTTTTCATCAAACCCATTACTAGGAGAACACATTCTTATTGTGTAGTTGTAATTATTCAGAACATATAAAATATCACAGTCCTATGTTCTGAACAATAAAGTTCTATCAATGTGTCCAAAATTTTATAAAATTTAATAAAAATGAATCGATAAGTCTGGATAAACATCGAATGGTATATAAAGCAACCATGTAAAATCGCTCGACTACAGCCTACAAGCTGCAATAATCAATTAAATTACCAGCTAATATAAATGTATACAAAAAAAGAGCTAATAAAATAACTTGAAGGTCTTAAAAATAAATAAATAATTATGTATTCGACATCTTTCTTTTTCCCATATTCTTTATTTTGATTTATTTCTAAATATTTTTTATAAACATTATTTTGTTATTAAATATCACATTAAAATATGAATTAAATATATTAATTAGAAGGATATACATATAAAATCAATGCGTCCAAAATTTAATAGAAATTAATTAATAATTCTGGCGTCTGCTATTAGATTACTCAAAGGTATTTGAGATTCTGTACACATAAGGTAGATGGCTCTTTCATATAATGAATTGATTAAATGTATTAATATCAAAAAGGTAACATATAGGATCGAAAATTTGTCGCTAAAAATATTGTCGCTGTAGAATTGTTGGATAATGCACCTTCCCCGGTTAGAAAAAAGATCCAGGTTCGAATCCCTGTGGCGCAACAACAATATTATTCGATAAAATTGATTTTATATGTATATTTTTCTAATTAATATATTTAATTCATATTTAAAAAGATTACTAATAGAACTTCAAAATGGTACCGAGTTCATATTTAAACTCATTACTGCCGTGCTGCACACAAAAAGGGCATTATAATAGGTAAAGTAAACAGAAATATCGTTTTTTTGTTGTGTTACTCTTGACGCAAGTCGAGTACCTACTCCCTGTGCATTTTGTCCTTCCAATATAAACCTTAATATATCCCGCTCTGGCTAACTAATTACTTAGGGATTTCGCCGACGGGGGGACAGATATTGTCTTCTGACACCGAACTATCGAGATCTGTGTTATTTTTTCAGCGCCGTGCGTAACGCTAGGACCACGAAGAGGCGGTGCGCTAAACAGCTCCGGTAGTGCAGTATATTTCGGTTCTTTACTAAAAAGTGCGAGTTAACTGGAGGTGAAAACGACGTCTAACCCAGGACTTTGGAGCAAGGTAGGCCAGATCTATCTGCATTATTTTCCTTCCTGAATCCTTTTCGGTTTGCGTCAACTAATCATTATTGTAATCTATACAGTCCAAGGAATCTTATCCCACCGATTATATTAAACCAGTCTGTCACCAACTCCCGTTGAGTCAACATGTCCCGGGCGGTACCATTTTGAAGCTCTGTTAGTAATCTTTCTAAATATGAATTAAATATATTAATTAGAAAGATATACATATAAAATCAACTTTATCGAAAAATATTGTTGTTGCGCCACCGGGATTCAAACCCGGATCTCTTTCCATAGCATACTTGGATAATGCACCTTCCCTTTGATAAAATTGATTTTATATGTATATCTTTCTAATTAATATATTTCATTCATATTTAAAATATCACAGACCTATGTTCTGAATAATTACAACTTCACAATAAGAATGTGTTCTTTTAAAATCAGCAATGTTATCTTTGTGGTTAAGATTCATATTTTTATTTATTATCTTTGTTTTATTAACCACTAAAATGAGTTTAAATACATCTACCGTTTTCGAAAAATACCATTAGAAACCGGTAGATGTATTTAAACTCATTTTAGTGGTTAATAAAACAAAGATAATAAATAAAAATAAGAATGTGTTCTCCTAATAGTAATATTTCTGTTACATATTAGGTTACATTATTTATGGTTGGAGAGTTAGAAACACAGTTACGTATAATTTAAATGTAACAAAATGAGAATTGGGGGTAAAGAACAAGTTTTAAATATGAAATAAATATATTGATTAGAAAGATATATATATATAAAATCAATTTTATCGAACATAAATTTTATAAGTATGCATGATTTTTTTTTACACATTTTCATCTGATATTTTTGAAGTAGAATATGCATTTCATTTTATGGTGCAATTCACTATCTCTTAATGGTACTTAGGCTCATTATTATTCATTAAATTATTAATGAAAGTAAACATTTGAAAAATGGCATTTTATGTATGATAATTAAATAAATACATAAAATTTGCTTTTTATAGTCCTTCGTGTTTGATGCCGTCCAATTAGTGTTGCAACATGTTTTTTACGTATTGTGATGATCCACATATATCAAAATGATAAAAAAATACGAATTCTACGAAATTTCTAGAGCGGGTCGGTTAGGGGCGAGAGTAGCGGGGCGGGGGAGGAGAACAGTATGAGCGGGGGTGGCGAACGCTTCTCCAGACAGTCGGTTTCGGGAGGGTTAGGGGGTTGTACGTGTGAGAGTCGCTTTTGAACCGGAAAAAGGGACGTATACATAAACGTTGTTAGGGATACGAAATCGGATTTTCCTTTTCGAGATTTACGTCGCGAGTGTTTTAGGGGTGATCGCGTGGGTTTCCGGGTTCGCGGGGTCGTGTTCGAATTCAATTCGCGAGTGTAGTGACTCCAGGTTCCGGAGGGCTGACCAGGATCGGCGCAGACGCTGAGGACCAGATCCGCCAAAATACTAAGTTTATCTTTTTGCATGCTCGTATACATAATTAAAACCGCTAACAAATACTGTAGTGTGGTTCGGATCATCATGTAATTACCCATTCATAAAAGGGAGCTGGCGTAATCGCTAGACTATTTGATATTTCACTTCATTTAATTACTGTCCTATTTATTTATTTGGAACACCAATCTATAAGTTTTAGTTACATTTATCTCATCGTTCAGGACTATTTATATACTACTATGGTCCGTGTAAATAATTATGTAACTATGTACGTAATTATTTGTGTATTTACTTATTCGCGGAAACCTAGTAAGATCTCACAAATCCCGTCATGGCTCACGCCGCTGGCACCACGGTGCGAGACAGGGCGCATTTTATAAATTACATTTTCGATCCGAAGTAATGGCTTGCCAGACGAAATGATAGAGTATATTCGAGAATGGTCGTGTGTTTATTTTATTTTGAAATAGCACGATTGCATGTGTATGGAAATCATACTGCCTTTTATTATTGGCATGGTACTAACAACCACCCCAAACTGAAATTATTCGAGGGCCTTGCTCTCCCGTGATCAAAGTAACAACAGTGTCGCGAGTGACAGATAATGATGCAGAGGAATTGTATGTCGAGGTAGTCTCTCGTCGAGTTTGGAGTGGTCTATAGTTGCTGAGGGGGGTCTCCGTTCTGGGCAATGCTTCACGGGTATCTCGCAATCGTCGAGATCGTACACTTTAGCCTGAAGGATCCCTTGACATGCATACATTAGCTAGCCATCCAAGAGGCGTTATCGGCACAAAGACGAAAGAGTCTGCCGATTGAATGCTGTTGCGTCACACCTTAGCTAAGACGTGAGCGGACGGAACGGATCCCAGAAGAAGGAAGCCTCAGCGCTCTATAGATACCTCTTCGGACTTCTCGAGAGATGAGTCTCTAAACATGAATGCCGGGAGATTGCCATTTCACACCACCTAGCGTGGGTATCTTAACGAAAGGACGAGAGGGAGATTTACATCAAAAGACGTCATCTTGCACGGACTACGTATTATTAACACATCTAGCTGATTTGTTCCTGGCTCTATTCGAGATGCATTGTTCGAGACACCGAGGATCATTAAACTAAACTATTCATCACTGTCACATGTCGTATGCCCTCAGACGCACCTAAAGGATGGTAATTTTCCTGAGAATCGTACTGACATGTCACAATCAATCACAATTAATTACCTTCAGTGGTGGACGCGGCCACGGATTGGCCATTTTCCTACCGATACTGAACAGCAGCATATTGGAGATACAAGGACCTCGGCCGTGCATCTTGGATGAGTCATAACAAATGATATTGTTCACTGAGACATCGGCCGAATCTAAATTTTGGATCCTCATCATGATCATTACCTTTTGAACGCGTTGGGTGAGAGGGCTCGGGTTTAAGCACCCGTCGTCTACCGCGAATATGCACCAGGCGTACGGGTATCTTAATCTGGGGATAGGGGAGCCGAGCGAGCGCAACAGACTGGTGTCTAGAGAACTTATCATAATCACGGAACATATTTGCCAAGCGAGGCATTTAGCATGTCGCATGTTGTTTCACATGTCCACATAATTTATGAACAGCTAGGCGACGCCGCGAGGCGGCCACAGTCACGAGGATAAATCTACGAAAAGGTTGGTGTCCTATATATAATTCCTTCCACACTCTTATATTTCAGAATTAGGAATAATGAATTGAAGACTAGTAGGATTAATGCCATAACGAGTGCGTTCGGGTATCGTACTGCATGATCAGTGGGTTCCGTTATTTAATCGCGTACTATAAGATAATCGGTATATTTATTTTAACAATTGCTCTATAGGTATTTGAACGGCTATAATATTTGGATATTTGTAAACTTTGGATATTTGATAATTGAAAACGCGGGTTAAAAGAATTAGGATTATTACGGACATGACTTGGGGTATTCGCAACCATTAGATCGATCACGTTGGCCAAACTTAGATATTAAGCGTATAAACTAGTGTTAAGCGAGAAAATGCGAGATCTTTACAGTATGTCTGATGCACTGGATAATTCCGTTTACGTGAGCATCTCGGTATCAGTGTCCGATCGGTTGCACCGAGCCAATGAGATTATGCAGGTTTGCTGGTCCATCGCATGCTGACTGTGAGCATTCAAGGGTAGTCGCGTGGTTTAACACGAAATATCAGGGTAATCGAATTAAGCGTACTCGAGTTATGGGAACTAAACGTGACCGAAAAGGGTCGATGATCAAGAATTTAGCGACTTCATGAATTGTGTGTTAAATAAATAATAAGGAACCATATTACCAATATCGTATTTGATATTATTAATTATTCAGTCAATCACGATATTCCGTTCAGTTTAGTTAAAATTATTCTTATTACGAGAACACATTATTATTGTGAAGTTGTAATTATTCAGAACATAGAAATATTTAAAATATCACAGATCCATGTTCTGAATAATTACAACTTCACAATGTTCTCCTAATAACATATAAGTTGTATCAATGTGTCCAAAAATTAATTGATAATTCTGGCGTCTGCTATCGGATTACTCAATGGTATTTGAGGTTCTGTATAAATAAAGTAGATGGCTCTTTCAAATAATATAACGAATAAAAATGTATTAATTTAAAAAGGTAAAACATGTAGATTCGAAAATTAATAGAATATTTAGATAATTCATCTTCCCGGTTTTGAAAGAGATTTAGGTTCGAATTCCGGTGGCGCAACAACAATTTTATCGATAAAATTTATTTTATATGTAAATCTTTCTAATTGATACATTTAATTAATATTTAAAATGATTCTGTTTATGTAAATGCCTTCGATAGCTGGTTCCCAGGATTCCAATTAACAATAAGCATACACATGATATATAAAATGCACTAACCTCTTTCATTTTTCAGTCTCTCTGGTCCGGCGTTGTTGTTATTTTAGCTGAGTTGTCCTCTTTAGATTTCGACCGCTGGACTGGTCGAAGCACGGGATGTAATAAGAATGATGCCTGTGAATGATGATGTTACCGTCTTCTTAGGTTTCGAAAAAATGCGGCAATATTCACACACACACATGTGCATTATTATAAACCAGGGAACCCAGTGGTGCCAATAGAAGTAACATGGCGCGCAAATATATTCATTAAATGTCAAAGACAAACAGAATCATCTCATAGCAGAGAATAAGATGGGAGTCATGGAGAGATGTAAAGAATATCGCGCAGAACTGTGTATTGATGAAGATAATCCACCAGCCATAGTATGTAACTAGACATTATGATTAATGAAGTTCAAGATGCCATAAAAAGCTTAAATATCTTTAACAAATCTTCAGGAAATGGGTTCTCTGATGGTTGATCCCACGATAGTTGATGCCCGACAGTTGATGTCTCGGACAGTTGTTCTATGTGTCAATTTCTCCCCCAGGCAATTGATACCCCAAAGCATGTACCTATTTATATTCGTAAATACCAGCATTCGTAAATGTTATAAATAGAGTAAGAGCAAATTGTTTTAAATATTTCTCTCGCAAGTGCAAGCCGTGTGAGTCAGACGCTGGAGTATATTCTCTGATGCTGAGTTTGTTTTAACTGATTCAAGAGAGGATATGGTGGGAGTAGATAGTAGATCTGTAAGGAACTCTGACCTAATCACGCCTGGAAGGAACCTGAAACTGTTCAGGGGCTTTGTGAGAAAGTGGGTCACTAGGAGGGAAATCCTGGATTGACCTGCTGCGGCGGGTGTATGATTGGCCTGACAGTCGGACTCCCTAGTGTGCTGTGTCACGAATAATATCTACTAGCAGTGGTGCTCGGATATAGAATCCACTTCAAAACTTTTTTGTGCCCTTCTTGTTTCCCGTGAGGGAGTGTTTAGTGTACTCTCCCAGTGCCCCTCTGTCCTCCGGCGCCTATTAATATTATTTCATGCATTGTTTATTTTACATAATAAATATTTTTAGATGAGGTCATACTCTCGCTGACTAGTCAGTGGTAAACACAAGATCCGCGGGTTCTTCGCCTCAGAAACACATACACACCTTATTTTGTCATCTTAAACTGGAAAAAAATTATAATAAGATAAATAAAAAGGTGTTATTCATTATAAAAATGGCATCTTATCATAAAATAAACTCGAATGAAGGAAATAAAATAAAGATGCAATCCCTATTAACAAATATTAATTTCGTCGGGTTCGACGTTCTGCGATGCAGGCAGATGACAACAAGATATTCCACTAGATGGCCCCTATCATTGTAGATAATCCTCAATATCCAGGCCGACACAATTGGATTCGTATGCGGAATTGTAAAAAATTACAAAGCTCGAGGTAGTATTCTGAATGAAGGAGTGAAAAATGTAGCCTACGGTAAGAATACCGAAGACAAAGAAACCAAAGGGAAACATCTCGTTTCCTGTAGAGATTATTCACCTTGCGATTAGATTAATAAATATAGTAAATTATGCACTAGTGATTGAATAACATAAAAATATTTACCGTTTGGTTATGCTGGATCGCTCACAGTTACATATTAGAAACGCCGGTAGCAGCAATCGAACCGCGCAAATCTGACAGCAAATCTCAATGATTTGAAAAAGAACCATAGATGGTGACCATTTTTATAACTTTCAAAATAGATTGCGAGACCAACGCAAGGGCAATTATTTGTGATTTTGAGGTGCTTGTCAATAAAACAAGTGACGGGGCAATTGAGAACGTGACCCTAATTTGTAATGTAACAAGGTGTAATAAGGGATGTTTTGGTTGGCGACCGTGTGTCGTTGCTTTGGCGCTTATGCGCTGAGCTGTTTAGCATAAAAAATTGCCAACTTGCCGGTAAATAAGTAGAACCTTTTGTGTAAAAAGTGTACCATATAGGTTCGAAAATTTGTCATGAAAAATACTGGCGCTATAACACAATTGGTAGTGTACTTCCCCGGATTGGAAATAGAGATCCAGGTTCGAATCTCGGTAGCGCAAAAACAATATTTTTCGACAAAATTGATTTAATTAATGACAAATTAGTATTTAATAAAAATTATGTTTTTTAATTGCAGTCATGCAGTCAATGGTGGCCACTACTTGTCAAAACCTAAAACCAGAGCCAGTTGCTCTCATGTAGTGATAGTTCAAATATAAAACAATTACATACATAACACCAATTCGTGTTGTGAAATTCAAATTGATCCTCGATATTATCACGTTACCACTACTTGTTCCTTCACCTGGATATAAAATCTGTCCGCCATAATTTCAAGCAATTAAGCAGAGGAAGGCTGTGCCGCACTTCAAGCGTGACATAAATATGGACATTAAAAATAAAAAGCTCGTAAATTAAAAAAGATCTTTCAAACGTCCCCATTTAGATTAGTTTTTTTGTAAAGGCGTGGCATAAATTAGTTGGCAACAGAGACTTAAATGCCGCTAATCACCATATTTTTTCAAGAGGACCTCCACTGCAAGAATGTTATCATTAATGCTCTCTATTCATTGTGAATAATACACTTTCTCTTTCACGGAACCCTCCGACAAAAAAATACTAATTTGAAAATAATCTCTTTTTCAGTATCAGTAGATAATAAAAATATTCTCTTGGTGTATTTTTCCGGGGGTTTGAAAGAATCACTGTCAGCAAATTTAAGATGAAATAATTGTAACGATTTAAATATGCATTTATTGTTTTTAAGCGGCACAAACTCGACCCGAAAAACGGCTACCTACTTACTGAGAAGAAGTAAAACAGTTAGCAGTAACGGATGGAAATCGGCTATAGCTGATGCTTATAGGCATGATGGTTAGGCAGAACTAACTAATTTACCATCGCACCTTTTTGTCGCAGGGTATGCAAATGGATTGTAAGGATTACTTCGTAGGTGTGGTTATTTGAGGTTATGAACAATTTAAAGAGTATCTACTTTGGTCTAGCTCAGTAATAGAGACATTATCCAACTTGGGCTGTGGGTTGATATCATTCACTCGGGATCATTCCAATAAAAGAGGTGCTTTAGTTTAAACACAATATATTCAGGTTATATAAAATATAATAATCAAACCATGGAAGACATGACATTAAAAGAATGAGGGACATCATATATGCAGATGAACAAACCAATGTGTGCATCTTGCACGAGGCTGGCAAGTTTATCTTCTCTACTATAATAGTTCACAGTATCGACTGATCACGGTGCCAGTATGGCGGTGACGCATAGGACGCTTCGTAGACAATATCACTTACTGAATTTAACATGATTAATTGTTCAATGAATACCTTGGGTTTATTTAATAAGATATACGGAGAATGCCTACACAGAGGCTGTAGGGTAAAGGTGGCGGTGGAAGGACTCTTAGTCGGACGATGCCAACTGGAGGACAGGAATGATGAGGCAGGCGTCAACAGAAGCGGCTAGCATGGTTCCGAAGTAGATCTCGAAGTATTATGCGGAATAATCAGGGAGGTGGTCGGGCATACTCAAGACTTTGATAATGCGATGCACGATGAAATTGTGTGGAATTGCGAGCTACGAGTGATTCTAGTGCGACCGGCGCTGATATAGTAGTTGGTTCGGCACGACGCTTTGGTGAGATTACGTGGAACATGTAATGGCGGTCGGTTAAAGTATACTAAGAATAAGATAGATACAGATATCTTTGATCACTCGCGGAGTAACTGACAATTTACACAAAATATGATAATCCACACGCGACGATGTTAGTACTCAGAGCTTGTTCGGGAGAGTGTCCGTTGGAAATTGGCGTTGGTCCGTTGGGACACGTTCCCGGCGGAAGCGGATATTCAAAAATATACAAGGGAGCGAGGGACTAGACGTATCGCGCGTCGTTTAATTATTTATGGCGGTAAGTGCTCAAATATTAAAATATACTAACTACAGGATAGAGCGCCATACTGTTCTATTCTGACACCTAATTCTCGCTTCTATTTACTCATGAAAGAACGTCGATTATTAAAACTTTTAACGGGATCATCTTCCAGAACTTGATTTACCTGGTTTTGTCAAGTCTTCTTATATTTCGTACTGTTCTTGCCTCGTTCCTTCATTCCATATCACCAAACCACCTAAACGATTCTTTTTTACTTCTTCAATATTTTTGAAAAAATTACTTTGTGCCAACATATTATATAAATAATAAGAAACAATACTTTGATTATACCACTGTTTATTGATATATCACCATGTTTCAACACTAATGGTCTCTTTTTCAGTATACATAGTGTACTAAAATTAAAAATGCAAGTATAGACAATACAGAACTGTAAAAATATAAGAGCTGGGTAACTTATCTGAAAATAAATTTAAAAGGTGACTATTTGCAAAAAGAGGATGATTATTTGTTGTTAACACTTTTATTTATTTCTAAAATATCAAATTTATATAACTGTAAATCCTTAGTATTTGTATGTACAATTTATAAACCCTTGTTAATGTCAAAATAATGGATTGTTTCCAAAAGATGATTGGAAAATTCAGAATAGTTGTTTACTTGAGACATCTCAACTTCTCATTAATTCTAATATCAGAATTTCTGCATGTTTAGGATTGTCATCTATAAAAAATGAGACAAAACACTTTGTTTAAACCACTATTTATGGATAAATCATATTGAGTTTACAGTTAAATAAATTTTAAATTTTAGAAATAAGAAAAAGTATCAATAGCAAGCTTAATATTATTAATAACCATACTCTTTTTGCAAATGTCACTATTTAAATTTGTTTTCATAGTAGCTCTTACTTAGCTACACAACACTTATACTTTATAGTTTAGTTTTTATCTTTGCTTATATTTTTAATTTTTGTACACATTGTTTCGTGAAGAACATACCATAGGTATCGAAACGAGTTGATTTATCAATAAATAGTGCTTTAAACAACGTGTTTTATCTTATTATTATTGTTCGCCTTTTTTGTATATTTATAATATGTATGTATATTAAGAACATGAACAGAATAAATAAATAAAAATAAACAATATGTTATGCTGATTAAAAACATCTTATAATGAAGATGACATATGTAGTTTCGTTAGCAATTTGATATTTTTGCCCATGTTTCGGATTCGACTACTGATAATATAATACCGTGCAGAAAGCAGGGAGATTTTTAACTTATTTTCAGTGTTATCAAGGACCACGAAGCGCGTTGACAAAATAATAATAAAGACATATCGACCCCTCAGAATAATAAGGTTCCATCTAATACTGACACTGTTTTGAGATTTTGAGCTCAAAAGTGTTGATTGAATTTCAACAAATATTCATGTACATTTTGTTTTGAGTATGAAAATTTGCTCAGTTTTAAGGCCTTAACTTATTTTAAGTATTATCAATGACCACTGTGAGATGAGGGAAATTAAAAATTTAAAAAAACATTGTAAATTAACAATTGTGAGCGATAAATTAAAATAAATAACTGATGCAGTTGGAACATTGAACTCTTGCAATTTCCTTTAATATCTGTTCATGGCGTGTATGGAAGAAATAAAGAATAATGCATTTGGGACCATTTTCACACAATAACTCAAATCAGCCCAAAATGTTAGTTGGAACCGTATTATTCTGTGGTCGATATGTCAATGAAAAAAAATATGGGTTACCACCGCGCGCTTAGATGATCCAATTCGCGTTTTGAAAATGCTCTGGTCCTAGAAATTTTTTTGCATACTCGTAATATCCGACAAAATTCTATACGAAATATTTATTAAATATACTTGAAAATAAGTTCCATGTCAAAAAAGTGGCAGTGCGAAGCGCCGGCTCGAAAATAAGTGCCGCCCTGACCCCACTACACGTGTAACAAAAAATTCTCCGAACCTTTTCAAAGAAACAGTCTTTATAGTGGATCCATGACATCTAAGTAAGTCCATGATCTTTTTTCACGTGTCAATGACCACTTTTATATCACATTTATTTTTCTAAAGAGTCGGTTATTATATTTTTATCGAAAACTTTGATTATTGTGTTACCGAGAAGCCTTCCTATTTAGCAGAACCCTCTCCTGCAAAGGTTCGGGACCGGAACTTTTCAGCGAAGGGCAAAAGCTATAGAAATTATTATCTGGAAGCTTCCTGTCGAAGCACTGACAGCGTGAATATCAAAGATAAACGTCGCCAGGAGAAGTGTAAAGAAGTCAGTGATACCAACCCAGCAATCTCCTAGGTTGTTCCTCCTTTCAAACGATTAATTCCTTGAAGTGATGTCGTATCTAATCAATATTAACCTTTAACTGCTGAAGTGTCATCATTGATAATGTTCATATTTAAAAAAAATATTAATACTTACAGCCCAGTGGGTCAAAACAAAACACCTCCGGCGGTGGTGGGTCATTTTAGACCCACCTCAAGTTTTCGGTTTTTCAACCGTTTTGTGGGAGATATTTTATTTTAAATATGACATGATGTGCCGTAATGTTTCTGCTAAAAAAATAAAAAATATTACTAATTATGTACATATTCTCTAAATACAAACATCCACTGAGCATGTGATATTCTCGTCGGAACCCGAGCAGGTAGTGTCATAAAACTTACAGGTAAGCGGAACGCCCCTCAAATAATTATATTACTGGCATTGTCAAGGGGCACATATCTAGTATTCTTTGTCTACTCGCTCAAAATGTTGACAATATATGTTTAGGCGTAAGCACTGAGATTCAATCCGACTGTCTTAGGTCAGTTTTCACATTTTTATCAATAACTTATTTTAATCTCGTCCGATAACATTCATTTGTATCTCAAATTATTTAAAAATATGTAATAAAAGATTAGCTAGAAGAAAACCAGCATTAAATGAATATTTGTAGCGTGATTTTTATTTTTACAAAAACACCCGGGTCAAATCTGACCCATCACCGCTAAGAAATAAAAAATAAAACATTGTTTGAAATACATCCAGCAACAACACGGCATATGTTGGTTTTACAAATGTTGATAAATAGACGGAACGTCAGTCATCTTAGATGATATACAGTGTTGCTGTAGGGAAACTCACTTAGAAATATTGTTTGATAGTATTTTATTTTAATAGAATGGTCTTAATTATGTTGTTAATTATTTTTTCAAAATTGAATGCTCAATTTTAAGTGTAAATTTGTCCCATTAAAACCATTATTTAAACTATTATTTCTTACTGTTATTTACGGTACCTACAGGATGGCCCAAAAAAAGTGAGAACATCTCGTAACACATGAGTTCTTTCAAAACATAATATAATTTTTAATGTAATTTTGGATGAATGGATGGAGTTCTGTCCTGCTGTAATGTCTAGCTATATTCCAGGCTTTGTTTTGAAACTCTTTGATCATTTTTCTAGCACCTTAACGTTTTTCAATTGGCAAATTTTTGATCAGAATACGGTCTTCTGCGGTGATTTTTGTCATTCTGGGCAACAATTTGAAAAAGCCAAATATATACAATGAGAAAATTAATGATTAAAGATGACGACCGGAAATTGTCGAAATAAAACGTAATAAAGGTAAATAGCTAAGTAAGTAAATTAGTAAACTGTTTAAGCTATTGTTGATATAAACTAATTTTGATGTAATTATATCACATTTTACGAAATGTTTTCACTTTTTTTGGGCCACCCTGTGTATACACGACATCTTTGATATAATGAAATATGGAGAAAACCCGGTGTTGTCCGCATGAAAACAAACCATTTATAATAAATATTGCATATATTGGGGCGTCGAATCAAATCCATCACCATCATCGTTGTTCACAGCTGACCGACGATACAGGCGACATCTACACTCAGAGATGAGGACTTTAAGATAATACAAACACCCTTGTTTCATTTCAACCCCAACCTCCACAAATTAGTGACCCCGACGTCATCTGTCGTAATGACGTGGTATTACTTGTAGAATTTTTAAAACCCTAAAAGTCTTTAAAACATTATAATTCATAATTATATTCCTTGATGTATAGAAATCAATGTACCGCACGTATATTTTTTCTGCAGCGTGATAATGTAAAGCTTAGTGAATTACACTGCAGTATTCGACGAGCTTCTTTAGTCTAGTAGTAAGACACTCACTTGAAGATCGAGTGGTCGAAATGCCACCAAAGTAGTCTTATTTTCATAGCACAAGCGCGAAAATAGTAAGAATATTTATGACACGTGCATTGTCTCAATTTTGTTTTAAATAAATAAAAATTGTAAATCAATACATTTCATTAGGGGAACACATTCTTATTGTGAAGTTGTAATTATTCAGAACAGACGGTCTACGATTTTTTAAATATGAATTGAATATGTTAATGTGTCCAAAATTTAATAAAAATGAATTGATAATTCTGGCGTCTGCTATCAGATTATTCAAAGATATTTGAGATTCCGTAAAAATAAGGTGGATGGCTCTTTCAAATAATGGAACGATTAAATGTATTGATATCAAAAAGATAACATATAGGTTCGAAAATTTGTCGCTAAAATATCATCGCTGTAGCATAGTTGGATAACGCACCTTCCCAGGTTTGGAAAGAGATCCAGGTTCGAATCCCGGTGGCGCAACAACAATGTTTTTGGATAAAATTAATTTCATATGTATATCTTTCTAAATAATATATTTAATTAGTATTTAAAATACATTTCACGTATTCTACCACCCCGAGGGAAGTTTTACCACCCCTCGATTCTCTGTTGGAGGGGTATGGCAGCAGCCGCGCGTGCGAACCAGCCGCAGCCTAATGCAGTGCAATTAATCCGGCCACCTGTGAAATAACTATCAAACTATTAAACATGTCTGCCGAGCAATGGCGGCCCGCTAGATTAGTTTGCTTCTAATTCCATTTTCATCCCCAAATTGCGACATTTAAAAATAGTTTGGCTGCCGTTAGCGTCATCTACGATATACATTATATTGTACACTGAGAGTCGTCCCGTTTCAAGACACTGTATATATATATATATTTAAAATCTAATAGATTGGTAAATATGGTATATATATACATTGTATTAACAGGGTAACAGGGGTATGTAAAGCAAAAATATATCTTCAACGCACGCTACGTTGATAAGCACGAAATGAAGATAACACGCACAACACACAGTAGCTAGGTAATAATTTAACAGCATGCACAGTATCAATAGTTCAGTCTGACATATGGACCCCTTAGAATAACAAGATTCCAAATAGCATTTTGGGCTAATTTGAGTTATTGTGTAAAAAGGGTTCCATCTGCATCAGTTTCAATTTATGGATCATTATTGTTAATTTACAATGTTTTTTAAATATAATTTCTTTCATCTCACAATGTTCATTGATAATACCGAAAATTAGTTACGACCTTAAAACTGATCTTATTTGCATACTCAAAAAATAAATATACATGAATACGTTTTGAAATTCAATCAACGCTTTTGAGCTAATTATCCCAAAATAGTGTCAGATAGAACCTTGTTATTGTGAGTGTCAACTTCAATAGTCTGAAACGTCTTAGAATCTAATAGATTTATAAATATCTTATTTATTGTATATATACGAGTGTTTAAAGCTAAAACATATCTTCAACGCACACTTCGTTGATAAGCGCGAAATGAAGAGAACACGCACCACACATATTACCATGGTAACAATTTAACAGCATGCACAATATCAATAGTTCAGTCTGACACATTCGATGTCAACTTCGGTAGTCTGATCCGATTAATACCGAAACGTTAAGATTAACAGTTAACCTTACTTAACGTTACTTTAAACGCGCGTTTTTATTTTAAGGGAAAGATTCATACGAAATATGAAAAAATAATTTATTCCTTATCTTATAACTATGTCTAGGTAATCCTATATTATATTTTGCTATAAATGCGAGTAAGGTGCCATCTGGTATTTTATTCAGTATAAACTCAAAAATATATGCTTTTCTTATAACGATTCTCAGCCCAGTAGGTACGCTGAGAAGCTAGATTAAAAAATATAAATCAGATATGGAGTCGTAGTTTTAAGTTCCAGTTTTAATTCATTAAAAAATGTGAAATTACTCTTAATGTAGAGATGTTTTTAAAAAATCCTACAATGTATGAAATGCGCTACAAAGGTTCAAAATCAAATCTGACGCGACGGTTTAAAATTAATTTAAAAAATTTCGAAATTACTTTTTTAATTCATTCAATTGATGAAAACCGATTCTGACCAAATTGTTAAATTAACAAAAGTGTAACATGAATAAAAGTGTATTATTCTACGAGAAATATAATAGTGGCTTAAGTGTATCCTGGCGTGAACAGCTTAGTCAAAACTAATACTTCGCTAAGTATGAACCGAGCGTCTGAAGTAACGACTCGAGTCTCCGAGATTTACTTCCACCATCAGCTGTAGCGTACTTAGCGGCAGAAGTTGGGGAACTGCCGTATCACTTTTTATTGATGTAAGACCAGAGGGTGGGCTCGGCAAAATCTCACGTTTAGAATTGCAAATGACTCTCTGTCAGTTTCTGAGAATAATGGCTTTCGAGAGAGCGCCTCTTAAATAATACTTATGGCCTAAGTAGGCGCACTGGCCAAAATGGTCAAAATGGGTGTTTTAATAAGATATATTTTTAGAAGCCGTTTAACGTAATAATTGTAATAAAATTTTATATATTACGTAGCGTTATTTCATCTCAAGGGTGCATCACATATTTTAATCATCCCTGCAATAACACTGTATATCGTTTTGGGCAGATCTGAGTTATGAATGCATTTTTTCATCGATTGCACGTGTTTTTAGCTCCGAAACTGTACAACACACTTAACACTAATTAGAAATCGTTGATTTACAAAAATTTACGCAAATATGGACTCAATATATGATCCGATTGAGTAGAAATCTGTAAGAAGCATCGCTCTCCAACTTAATCATAATAAAGAGTGTTTTTTTAGAGGTCTGTTTTTCGAATTGGTAACGAATTTTTCCGGCGACAGTCAATTTGACAGTTGACAGCTGATTAGTATCCAGTTTGGTTTGCCATTTTACCATGGATAGACTTACGCCAGAATTGATAATACGCATCCGCAGAGATGTCGCGCAGTGTACCCCGAAGAAGCTGTTGTTTCTTCAAAAATGATGCCGGCTAGAACGTTACAGTCAGTGGACATCAATGATTACTAATTTTTTCGTTTCTCAATTGAATGGCATTAATGTAGAAGTCACACAGCGCTCACCATAATCAATTTTTTGAAGGAAACATTCGATGAGCGCATAATTTCGCGAAATGGACCTGCGGATTGACCTCCAAGATCGTGTGATTATTTTCTGTAGCGATATGTGAAGTATCTATTCTACGCTGGTAAATCAGCTGACTTGAAAGCCAACATTCGTCGCGTTATTGCCGATATACGTCCCCAGCTGCTCCAAAAAGTGGTCGATAATTGGACTTCTAGATTGCGTTTTATTCGAGCCAGCCACGGCGCCCATATGCGCGAAATCATATTTAAACCCTAATCGGATAAAATCATCTTGCACCTATTTCAATACAATAATAATTCACTTTAACTTAGCTACGTTACATTTTTTTTTGTCTATTTTTTTTTGTATATCTGTCGAATGTTACTCTTTCACTACAACACAAAAAGAAATAAAAAATATCTTGATAATGGAAAGAGTACACACAGAGCTTTAAATGATACCAACCACGACGGGCTAACTCAACGGCAACCGTTGACAAACTAATTTTAAAGTGACGCGCCAGAAAAAATGTAATTTCTTTCCGTTTTACCTAATACGTTGTATATTTTTTTGAACATCGAATGGTATATAAAGCAACCATGTTAAATCGCTCGGCTACAGCCTACAAGCTGCTAAAATCAATTAAATTACCAGGTAATATAAATGTATACAAAAAAGAGCTATTAAAATAACTTGAAGATCTTAAAAAGAAATAAATTATTATGTATTTGACATCTTTCTTTTTCCCATATTCTTTATTTTGATTAATTTCTGAATATTTTTTATAAACGTTATTTTGTTATTAAATTTCACATTAAAATATGAATTAAATATATTAATTAGAAAGATATACATATAAAATCAATGTGTCCAAAATTTAATAAAAATGAATTAATAATGCTGGCGTCTGCTATCAGATTCCGTAAAAATAAGGTTGATGGCTCTTTCAAATAATGGAACGATTAAATGTATTAACATCAAAAAGATAACATATAAGTTCTAAAATTTGTCGCTAAAAATATCGTCGCTGTAGCATAGTTGGATAACGCACCTTCCCAGGTTTGGAAAGAGATCCAGGTTCGAATCTCGGTGGCGCAACAACAATTTTTTTCGATAAAATTAATTTTAGATGTATATCTTTCTAATTAATATATTTAATTCATATTTAAAATATCACAGACCTATGCTCTGAATAATTACAACTTCACAATAAGAATGTATTCTCCTAATAAATTTCACATTGTATTATTATAGATCTTGATCATGTTTTAATATAAATATCGATAGCCACCCCCATAATTCAAGAACTTTCTTAATTGGGGTGCATAACTCTATTGTCGCATATTATTGTTGAATGTTTGTATATAATTCATACATTACTAGACTGCCCGCACAGCTACCGCCCGGTAGCAGATATATCCTGCAGAGACGCAGTACTCTGTTGTCAAATTGCAGAATAAAAAAATAGAAAAAATCTCCAATACACTTAATAAAACTATAAAAAGTGTTTTGATAGGAAAATAAGAAGAAGAAGAAGAAATGTTTCATGTTTTTAAATGCATAACATATGCACCTATTGGCAGAATTTTTCAAAATTAAAATCGCACTAACCAATATAATCAAAAAGCCCAGTGTTCATATTAATTCATATAAAGAGTTATAATAATATATAAACTCCTGTTGTATACTAAAAACTAACGCCAATACTATTTCAATAGCAGTCAATCAGGCGTTTCTCATTTATACTCGTAATTTTTTTTATTCTATTATTAAAATCAACTATATGACAAACAGATAGAAACAGTACACTTTTGTCAATCTCCAGAAGGTTTAAAAACATAAGTATTAAACTAAAACTCACAGACAAAATCATAATGTGTCAACGGGATATCTCTTTAATTCAAATTATTAGCTGTGCGTTACACCTATTGCCAACCCACAGGCGTATTATATTTATATCCATTTAAATAAATAATGATTTTAAAATCGACGTTTCTCGATAAATAATACAAGCACGATATGTTTAATAAGACTTGAAAGACGCAAAACACTATTTTCAAAATATTCATACTATTTTGAATTTAAAAATAATAATAGGCATACTGGACTTATGTGTCCAATACAATCCAAGAGGCAGCATTCCAATTCTCTGCACTGTGCGGCGTACTATCCTCTACGTCGTTTGTGAAAATCAAAGAAGAAGGTGGCGATTTAAACGATGATGATGATGATGATTTTTATCGTGTAAATAATAATAAAAATAGCACTCTTATCGATAAAAGTTAAAAAATCAAACGACCATGAAAAAAACATCGCGGAAAAGTTTCAATTTGAAAATTGACTTTAATCTATTTATTTCAAAAAATTGTTTACATAAAAAAAAACATTTAAAATTAATTAATGTATCGTATTTTTTAAAATTATTTAAAGAATAATCTCCACCCTTTTGAGGAAACTAAATTATATTTATTAAGAAATATTAATAGTAAAAAATCTTAAAATACAATTTTGTTTGATATATAGTAAAAACATATTTGCGTAACTAAAATTATTTAATATAAATCGAGTATCCAATCTACAATAATATTATTAAATGAAACGGTATGTATACTGACATCTATGTTTCAAAGTTGTAAAAAAAACACGTAATACATCGCGCCAAATTTTTATTCATATCATTTATTAAAAATCAGAAAACGCTATAAGTCACGCTAATATAAAAAAAAAAGTTTCCATAAATAAAATAAATTAATTTTTACCAAAATATCGTAATACTCTGCGGTAAAAGATTACCAATAATATGCCTACAATAAAATGTACATGTCGTAAAATAACATTATACATATTTAAATAAAAATACTCTTTTCAATTCGGATTCGGTTTATATTTCACTTCATAGTGGTCAAATGAACCGATATCTGCGTTGTTGGACTATTTTTAACCGGTTCATACCGCAGTCTAGAGATTGATTTTAAACCTAAAAATGTTTAATATTTCATGTGAAAATCGACACTTTTGATTAAAATCAAATAATATTAAAACATAAATTAATCTAAATAAATTAACCTCCTTTATTACGGTATTTTTAAAAGACCGGTTCATACCGCATAGTGTATTTATGTATGTAATTTCTCATGTGAAAATCAACATTTTTCATAAATCGCAAAGTTTGTCATTGTTCCGTATGTCAAAAGGCATAAAAACGGATGCATTTGTTTTCTCGCGCGGTCGTGAGATTTACACAAATCGGGGTCGGTTGTTTCAGTTTTTTCGCATTTTCAGCGTATCTAGGTAGGTCCGTACGTTTTTAAAAAAAGGGGTTTTTTACATTTTAAAGATTTAATTAAAGAGATGGGAGTCTGCATACTCGGTAATAAATTCTGGGCTATTGCTACCTATAGTATGAAAAATTGAATTTTGTCGTAAACTCGCAGAGAAAAGCTTAAAAACACAAACATTCACTAAATCAGGCTTCACAAAGAAATTAGAAGAAGAATTTAAAAAAAGTGTGTAACGATACTGTCCATAGGTGGCAATCGCTAAAAAATTAAAAAGCGAGAACAGGAAAAGTCATATCCTTTTCTATTTTTAATATTTGTTGCAAATTTTACAATGTACTTTTAATTCGATTATTTTAAACTACGTCTTTTATCATTGTATGAGTTAAATTTAACCATAAAAAAAATTACAATAATTTTGTATAATTAAGTCAATTTCCACGACTTTCAATTCCTAACAATTTAACTTAGGTAACCACTAGAATTATTTATTTAAAAATAGAATTTTAAAAACATTATAACATTTTGTGGTTTAAGTTAGTTTATTTGACATCCTGGTGAAGGAGATGGTATTTTCTGAAACTGGTTGTTTTAAATTTAAACTCATTAAAAGGTTAAAAACAAAGTTCCAAATAATTTGGATTACTTTTGTTTTTTATCTAATTTATCTAAAATTGTTTTGCGTCCGTATTGAAGCGAGCATGAAACATTCGTATTCGTAAATAAATAATATTAATACCTCATAATTTTGATTTTTCTGTGAATGTCGCTAATTGCATCATCATTCGCTCTCCTTCTCTTCAATGGTTTAGAAGAGCACCGGACCTCACCTCTTTCGGCGATTCTGAATGTAGAGGCTGACGTGAATTTGGAACATCTGCCGCCCTTCGGATTGGCTTCGCGAGATTGATCGCACTGTCCCACGCCGACGAATCGCCTGAGATTTAGGGGATCGCATTCTCTGGAAGCGCGCAGATAACTGCGAAGCCTGGTCTTCAGGACTCTGTCGCTTTTGATGATCTTCATCCACACGCAGTCCACCTTGGATGCGCTGAACAGGGAACGGTCATCTAATTTCCTGTAACAATAAAAACAATCAATTAGAACAAGCTGAAATGGGATGAAACCCAAGACGATTGTAACCCAGAGAATAAATAACATGATGCCAAAAGCAAACTTACGCTTACCTGAATATAATGGAGGCCAGCTCGAGAGGAAGTCTTGTCACCAAGTCGACGCGCTCCTTGACCACGTGAGTGGATCCCATCAAGCACAAAAGCGAATGGAATGTATTCATTGTTCTCGATCGCAGTTTAATTAAATCACAAGAAGGGTTGGTATAATTTTTATGGTGTTTCGGGGTCGGTCCCATGCTTTCAGCAATACCGTGTCGAAGACATGCAACTGATGGCTGACGTAATAAAAGTATCCGATGAACCGTTAGTCGTTTACAATACAAGTCACGATCCGTCCGTTCGCTTGTCTGTGACGTAATTGCGATCGGGAAAGTATTTTAAATTTATTTCTTGATTAGTCCAGCCATTGCGCATGGAACTGATTTGTATTTAAACGGACAATTTTTTTTAAAGGAATCGACCGTGGACTATTTACCTGGCCATTTTTTTGAGACAAGTAGATATTTATCGTCATTATTATTATTGTATATTTGTACTTAAGACGCCATGTCATATGCGAATAGATACCAACAAGCACAAAAACGGAGAATAAAAAATGAAAAAAAAATACTATTGTGTTATAGCCATCTTAGATGACATACAGTTTGTTGCAGATAATATGTACAATTTATAATTGATTTTATCTGACAGAAGCTCCATTTATCGATCAAAATTTGTTAAAAATGATATACAGTGTTGTTACAGGGAAGTCTTATTTGAAGAAAGAGTTTCTGATTGTTTGAATGCAACGCGTTGTTGGTATAGACTCGCCAAGAAAGAACACAAGAGATAATGGAGCTTGAAGATGAAGAGTCTAGAAGCGAATCTTGTCGTGCGTACTGGGGAACGAAAAAAGTGTTGTCAGCGAGCAATTGGGCCTGACTAGAGCGGCTGTTTTCTGCTGTAACCTGGGAAAAGATGCTGAATTTGAATCGCTCTCCCCACATACTATTCCAAAATTTTCTAAACGTTGTAAAAGGTTATAGGGGTATTTTACATCCTTAAGTAACCTTACATTTCAAGTTTTCTGGTCTATTCTGCTGCGTGTCTCCGATCCCTTTTCTGATACTATTGCTGGATTATACGGGCAGTACTCAGACTAAGCTAAAGAATGCTCTTATGCTATGGAAATAAGACCTACTTGGTGGTGTATCCGAACACTAGATCAACACCAAACAACCACATCTAAATTAAATAAGTTACTGAAGATAGATCAGTGAAGTTAACTATTGATAGATCAGTGAAGTTAACTGTTGATAGATCAGTGAAGTTAACTGCTGATAGATCAGTGAAGTTAACTGCTGATAGATCAGTGAAGTTAACTGCTGATAGATCAGTGAAGTTAACTGTTGATAGATCAGTGAATAGCCCATCTACTTATGTCTTCTACGAAGCGTGTACATCTATGCACTTTGGCATAAACAGGACTGTAAAACAGGTCTACCACTTATTAGCTGCATGGAGTTTTATTGAGAAACTAACAAACATGGTGTCAGAAGTGGGATCTAAGCAAATTCTTAATTTTTCGTTTGATTTCTTAACAACAACCATTGAACAATTGAATTACCCATTGTGTGGATTTAGTGATCAATAGAAAAATATTTGATTACTACCGGGTATGGATGCTATAGAACTACTGAATGTGGAACTTCACAAATAAATTTATTTTATTGATAAATTTACTAATCTGTTATAATTACAATGATACAATACAATGCAGAGAAGAGGATTACATATTAATAATTATTGTTTACGATAACTAGCTTATAATAACATAAAATGTAATATATTTACAACAACGATATAAAAATATTATGAATTTCGGGATACATGTTAATCTTTAAAGCATTTTTTTGATAGCATTGATTATTTCTTTGTTATCATTAATATAATATAATACTATTGCAGCCGAATTTTTCTTTCAAAATGTATCATATTTACATATTTACACACATTTAAATACATTGCCCAACTAGGCAAGCCTGTGTTAGGGCAAATTAATAAACTAATATATTTAATAAAACCAAAACACAGTAAGATCGAATACATACAATGTGTATACAATACATGTGTCTTCATTTTTAAAATGTACCTATAAAATATTTTAAAATTTTATTAATTAATCGTGGTGTTTCCTAGGGTGTAATTTAAACAATATTTTGATGATTCATTGCAATATGAAGTTGATAGCTTTTAAGAATGGAATCAAATGAAAGATGCATTATTTAAAAATATTACATAATGTATCTCAAATTGGTCGGAAATATTAATGGTTAAAATGCGATTTGCCGTATTGGAAAATGTCGTGGTAGTAAAATATTTTTTTCAGTTGATAGGTTTTCCTCTAAATCTTTGTAATTGATTCATCTAATTTGTTTTAAATATCACAAAAATATGTTATAGAATTGAAAATACACAATTAAAATAAGAATGTGGAGAGGGACAGCAGCCGGATTAAAGATATTACTGGCTATCCTGTTGCAATGACCACTCGAACTGTGGGCTACATAGAAAGAAACATTAGATTGCGGCAACAAGAAACATTTTCACAGTAAAATTTATTGTCATTTTTTTTCAATTATTTTCTCTATTGAATTAAGCTCTTGGTTTTAGATATTCAAAGCCTGATTCGGCACTGCACAGGTACATACATATATTGGTTATTATTAATATTTGGTTAGTAATGTTATTAAAGCAATATAGACGACGGCGAAATTCGAGTTATCTGGGGTCAAACCATACAATTTTGTATTACGGAGACATTCACCAGAAACTCGGCTAACTGCCTAACTTTCAGGAATTATAATGGCTTGAAACAATTCAAAAGATTTATCAAATATTTTTATTACACTTAATGTTACAAACATGGATAATAATATTATCCAAGAGTCCATGTACATAGAGGATCTACCAATAAATAAACGAATACATGATGCCCCATGTACAATATTTCCTGTGTGTCGCATTTAGCGGCAAAAAAAGAACACCTGCAAATTCTACATAATTCTCACGTTATTCATATATAAAAACACGTGTCCTTATGTGGGTATAATATAATGGCATACTTGTCATTTCTACCACACAAAATACGGGAGTAAACAGAACGAAGGCAGGAAATCTGCCTATATAAGACGCCAATAAATATTTTGCAACCAGTTCTCTTGAATAAATCAAATATGAAGAAACTAGAGTTTTTATTGATACATTAAACATTTTGAAATCTTAATACATAACCTTTTCGAATGTCTCTACAAAACATTATCTGTCAGTTTAAATACTCAGAAGATTAAAAAAAAGTGACATCTGATAAATAATACAAAAACGAGGAAATACAGTCCTCATTCTATACATAATACTTACCATTACACATTTTACACTTTTTACAAAAATATAGGTTTCTATACTCTTCTATCCTGACAGAAGTTCCAGTATCATGATTATATGGGTTATGTCAGATGTTTAAAGACGAGACGTCTACTAAAAAAGGATTAACAGATATTTTAATTATTAGAAGAACACATTCTGACGTCTGCTATCAGATTACTCAAAGGTATTTGAGATTCCGTAAAAATAAAGTAGATGGCTCTATCAAATGGTGGAACGATTAAATGTATTAATATCAAAAAAGGTAAAATATAGGTTCGAAAATTTGTCGCTAAAAATATCGTCGCTGTAATATATTCGGATAATACACCTTCCCCGGTTTGGAAAGAGATACAGATTCGAATCCCGGTGGCGCAACAATAATACTTTTCTATAAAATTGATTTTATATGCATATTTTTCTAATTAATATATTTTATTCATATTTATTTATTTTAACACTTTTTTGTCAATTTTCTAATTGTGAACTTAGCAATGTATGGAATTGTTTCAATATCAATATTTTAATATAAATAAATAATATGACATCCTACCTATTTGGCGGTGTTGACTTGTATAAAAATAAGAATAAAATCAAACTGTATATTATGTATTCATGAAACAAACATGTGAGAAAATGGTAACGAAGTATCTATATACTTGAATATGCTACGAATGCAAGAACCCATCATCATGCTTCAATACCAGTATGATAAAATACCAGTGAATTAGATTTAATAATGATAGTTTAGGTGGTTTGGTCATATGTAACGAATGAATGAGAAGAGAATAGTAAAATAATTATTGTGACGTACGCGACATAATGTCAGTGCGTCCACCGGTTTCACCCAGGGTAGAACATTAGATTGGTAAGTGCTATAAACAGAATTGGCTATTATATCTCCCACCTACCTTCAACAGTCATTCTTAACCTTTACCATACCATGATATAAAACACCTGCACGCAGCCATGCTGTCAACTCGTGATACCGTAAATAAGTGTTGTAAAAAATGTTTTTATTAGCTTAAACGGCACGAATTTACTCTAAACATTGAGCATTCAATTTTGAAAAAATGATTAATAACAAAATTTAGAACATTCATTAAGTCCTATACAATGTGTTCTGCCTTCTTATCTCTCTTCATTTAATTAGTGAGAAAGAGCCAATTATATTTGTTTGTTTGTTGTTCTTTTCACTGTGAAAATAGTGTGTGATCTCTGTCTTTCATATCACAAATAATATTTTTACCAACGTATTAATTTTATAACAGATTGAATGGAAAAAATAATTGCTTTTGTGTGATTCTCTTTTCATAATTGGTTTTTCACTAGTTATTCCTAAGCGCTAATATTTTTTTTGGATTATCTAAAATATGAATTTTATGTTGCATGTATTTACCGAAATATTGCAGGTTTAATTATGATGGTAGACTTGTGTTACTGCATGGTTTGGGAATGGTTAATGGAAAATAAATAAAATAAGAGAGAAATTTACAACATTATAATTTAGAAAAAATATTAAACAATTAAAATAAATTTGAAAATAACTAAATAATAAAAGATTCGCTTTCTTAAAACTACATCTTGAAACACAAAGTCCTCCTTTCAGAAGCATAGATTAAATTAATTGATTAAGTTTAACCACAGCGAAATAAGTCAAATGTCACTCTTATTTAACAATTCCACCGGTAGGTAGAAAAAATCTTAATATAATAAAAGTTCGTTATTAGCAGGTCATCAGGTCGAATTCCACTGGACAAGTTTTGATCCACGATGAATTTTGAATACTATTTAATTGTATTAATTAGTATTCCAAATTTTATTAATTGTATTAATTAGTATTCCAAATTTTATTAATTGTATTAATTAGTATTCCAAATTTTATTAATTATATTAATTAGTATTCCATTTTTTTTAATTGTATTAATTAGTATTCCAAATTTTATTAATTGTATTAATTAGTATTCCAAATTTTATTAATTGTATTAATTAGTATTCCAAATTTTATTAATTGTATTAATTAGTATTCCAAATTTTATTAATTGTATTAACTAGTATTCCAAATTTTATTAATTGTTTTAACTAGTATTCCAAATTTTATTAATTGTATTAATTAGAAATATATACATATAAAATAAATTTTATCGAAAATTTTGTTGATGCTGCCGGAATTCGAACGCATGCACGTTCCCCGGATTAGAAGAGATCCAGGTTTGAATCCCGGCAGCGACAACAATATTTTTCGTTAAAATTGATTTTACGAGTATATATACATATTTCTAATTAATACATTTAATTAGTATTTAAAACATCGCAGACCTGTGTTCCGAATAATTACAACTTCACAATAAGAATGTGTTCACATTAATAATTAAATTTATGTTACTTATGTAAGTTTACGTTATTCACGGTGAGATATTAAAGTGATGATAATTCGAAGAGATGGATCCAAATCGTAATCGTCATCCTACCCTGGTCCATGGGCAATCCTCCAGGACTCTCATACTGGCAATCACATAGTTAGATGAAGTGATGAATTGTACGAAAATGGCGCTTTCCTAGCGTGGAAGTCCATTGTCAGGAAGAGATTTATATCGTGCAGGAAAAAAACGCACTTACATAATACGACACAACGTAACACGGATGCCTAACATCAGATATGATTATCCTCACCCTTTTTTTTAAATATGAAATCACATGTTTGTAATGAATACGTTACACGAGATGCAGCCAGCGCTTCTCCTGTTCGAAAGATCATTTTGCAGTGTTGCCATTGCTGTGACATGTTAAGCATAGAGGGCACTATCGGTGGGTAGGTACCATAACGTAATATTATAATATATAACGCAAGTATTGATGGAATCGGAAATAGACGACGTCAGTGGAAAACTTGGCGCTATCAGGTAAACCAAACCTTGAACGATGATCCTATTAGTAGCCTCAATAACCGACAAAATAGTGTATCGCTCTATTCTCTCTGCCTACCCGCACGGTAATTAAGTAAGATAATCACAAACATAAAATTTCTATCAAATGTAATGGAATCTCATCAAACGAAGTAAAATATTATTTATTATCATTTTATTGAAATTTATCCAATATTCATTTCAGGGCCAGTGAGAAAATAATTCAACATCTACAGTTGCATAAATAATATTTTTGAATCTTTACTAACTACTTATTTGTATAATATGTAATATCTTTCATCAAAAAATTAGGTCAATTCGACATTTATATGTATCAAATAATGAGAAAATAATTAAGAACAACATATAAAGGTATGTACGAGTATATCAATTTATATATTTAAATTAAATTAAATTTTCGCGAAACAAACTTTTGGCGCATTTGTAATATCGGCCGCGAAAAATATTGTTATCACATATTCGCGTCTAAATACCTAAACTCGATCCCATATTTTACTGCTTATCCTCAGACCTGGCGCTATCAAGGCGTCACTTGATTAATATTGTTTTATTAGATCTCGACATCACGATACCATTCGCGGTTTGGACAATTACCTCCAGTGCAGTGGAGCATTGTTTTGTATGATTTTTTTTATATGCCGTGAGTGAACTATGACATCGCTGTCTTCAGTCGGGAGCGGCAAAGATCGTCGATTTTAGCGGCATCACCAGGAATTTTGAAAGCGTCATATTTAAGGTAAGACGAGCATTTCTTCTAAATCCCGGTATCCGAGATTGCTGCTCCTTTGAAAAATCCCTTTTTCCTCACCAAACTCTTTTTATATCCATTTCCCGATGGTCCTTCCCCATCCTGCGGTAATTTCGACTTACAACCGGAATTATCGTATCCTTTATACGGGATGTGCGACCTGAAGATCGCACATCTATATTTATATACGAACCGTGTGGGAATTTTACGTTCCCACACCGTAAGACGTGTTTTTTTAGATCTATAAGGATATGCTAAAAGTATTAAAAAACGTATATTTTTATTTCAGAAATGTTGTACATGCACCATTTATTTACGTTTTCACGGAAAGCTCAGATATTACAATATCTCGCGCCGCGAAGCTGTAGGCTTTTGACGAATATTACGCCTTCAAATATAATTTATTTCCGTACAGAAGAACCATTTCTAACAAATCTAAATAAATAACGTTCGCTTCTGTATATTTTAGTATCTAGGGGTAGGGAACGCAGTGTAATATTATTCGTTGATTATTAATTCCTTTTTATTGTGCTAGACGGGAAGAGATTGAGAAGAAGCAGTTATTAAGTTTACCAAGGCATACTTATTGGTCGTCCCTTTAGATATCCATCAGATCTAATATTTAAAGAGTATAATGTCCTAGATATAAGACAAATCTTTATGTTGAGACTCGTTCAATATTTCCATGCTAACACCAACTCACCTCAAGCAATAAATCATGGACACAACACAAGAAAAACATCTACACACCAGTTCTGAGAGCAACAACGACATTTTATCAAAGATTCTACATGTTCTTAGCTCCGAAACTATACAACACACTCAGTACCAACTGGAAATCGTTTAATTCCAATAAGATTACACAAATATGGACCCAATATATGATCCAATCAGGTATAATCCAACATTCTAATATAATTTATACAATACCTACACTAATAATTCACTAGTCCTACAACACTCCCACTACATATATTTTTACTTTTTTATATATATTTTTAATTCTCTTTTTATTCCTGTCGATGAATTAAATAACACCACAACAGCACGGAAAAAAAACTGGCTACTTTAACACAAACTTCAGTCTAGTAAAGTAACCAGGACAACGCTAGATATATCAGAGGTGAAGTCTATTCCATCCCACACAATAAACTATGAGTATGCCATATGTTTATTATGTATAATATATTTACCTCAGTTAGAACAAAAATATGTGTCATCTAATAAATAAATAAATTAATTAATTAAATAAATAAATAAAATTATCATCAAAGTCATTTTTGTGTCGCTTTAAAAATAGTTATGTGGTACACACCTTTCAGTGGCGCAACGAAGCTTAGCTCGAAGTGCATCGCAAGTTTACCAGAGGGAACACTAGAGGAACAACAAGGGGCGCGGCATCCGGCTCCAGCATCACATCACATTTGATAGCCATATTTTATGTTTAAGCTTAGGCGACCAGGGCGATTAAAAACTTCCAAAGTCCCTTACAAGTTAACGTTTTTTAGTTTCTTTAGAGCACGCGTCGTAATCCGTTTTGTGTGTGCTGAAGTTTTATTCGAATTAAATATCAAGATTTCTTTTGTTAGCAGTTCTGACCGGACGTGGAGATTTATTGTGAGTGAGACGTGCCCTTGTGCCTGGTTTGTTCTTTTATGCAGCCAATCACCGCTCGTGTCATAAGGCTGCCGTGGCACTGGCGCGCTAATTTAAATGTAATAGTCATTAATACAAACATTTTTATAAATAGCTGATAAGCCTGAACTGATATTTTGCTAAAATGCAATTGTACTCGTTTAACCTCCATATGAATAAAGCACAGTTTGCCATTTTATTAATACATTTTTTGCCAAATTGCTTATCTCTGCAATTGTTAGAAGTAGACGAGACAAAATCGTTTCGTTATTTGGCAGAACTTTAAAAAGCAGATAATCTCTTCGAAATTCCAAAAATGAATTATTATTAAAAAGTAGGGGTTAAACAAAGTAAAAGTAAATTATATAATATTGTAAAAAATAAATATTTAAAAATAGTGTTTAATAAAAAAACGATAAAGATAACTAAAAGAGGGTGTTAATAAATAATTACGCTAAGTATCTCTTAAGTTTTTTGGTAATAAAATATTTCAACTTTTAACGTGAGATTCGAGAAATTATTATTCCTTTTGTGGGTCAAAACAAAATACGTCCGGTGGTGGTGGATCACTTTAGACCCACCCTAAGTTATTGGTTTTTTAACCGTTTTTTGGAATATTTTTCATAGATATTTAATTTCTAATATGATTTAATGAAATGGCATGATGTGCCGTACACTTCCTCTTTAAAAAATTTAAGATTTTATAAAAAATATTACGAATAATGTAGGTACGTATATTTGCGCATCAATGAACGTCCGACACGGACTAAGTACAAACATCCACTGAACCGTCGGTACGTCGTCGACTATCTGCCAGTTTGTGACAATGATTATAAACATTTTACATTATATGAATTAATTAAAGAAATAAGAACAAAATATACACATAATAATATAAGAAAAGAAAAAATGTAATTTACATATTTTTTAAATATGTGAAACAATAAACAACCTATATTAAATATAGATATAATATTTTTTGTCTTTTGTGAGGACAATCCGGGCAGTAGATTGTTTGTTATTGTCATAATGTAAATTATTTTTTAAAATATGCGTATTTACATCCTTTTTAATACTGTACTACACTAATTTGAACTAAGGATTTTTATATTGATGTTAGCTATAAAAAAATGTTGTTAAAAAATTAACGCCGATTATTGGCAGTGAAAATGAATACGAAATCTAATCAAATTATAAATTTATTAGAACTGATATTATATGAAAAATAAATAAACAAAACTTAGACACAAAATAGATACAACCGATCAAAATTGATTGTCTTTACAATCCGAGCAGAAAATTGTTTCATACTTGTGAGTTTTACAAACTGCCTTGCAATACACTGCACAGATAAATTTAGAATAATTTTTACAAGGACAAAATCAAACAAAGCCAGGTAAGAGCGGCGTGCCACAAAACTATCTTATTTCTTTCTATTTTTTTTTTGAGTTCCTTTCTGGAGGCACTAGCAAAAAGATATCAAGACAAATAACAATATAAATATGTGTAAAATAACTTGACTGGATTACGAGCCGTAAGAGGCTATCCCGTAAAATTGATTATCCTAGATCAGTTTAGCTAGAAGGAAAATGGCACTAAGTGAATATTTATCGCGTAATTTATATTTTTACAAACACCCGGGTCAGATCTGACCCACCATCATAGAGGATGTGTTAACAAAATGTGTATTAGACTAAATTATTATTGGTGAAATCGCACCTTAGGTGCCAGAAATAGAGGAACAGGAAGCAGGAAACTTTCAAGGAGAATGTATGTTCGGCTATGTGTTCGTCACTAACATGAAGTTTTGGTAAAGTTACTTGTTGCTAGTGTATTCGGAACTCGCGTGTGCATACTGAAGCCGCTATTGTATTCAGAGTGCTTCGTGTGGATCGGCAAAGTTTTTTCTGAAGTTCAAGAGAGCTGTGAGTACAGCGGAGAAAATCAAGATAAGTTGTGCCTTCTGGTTGGTCCTTGAGCATTGTTCTGTCTCTATATCGGTCGATTATTATTCTCACGAAGTCTTTTACCGTTTTGATTCTAGGCCGCCGATTGGCTGACCGCTTGATAGCAGCGGGGGAGGTAAGGAAAGGTGGGAGGTACTGAGTATTAGTTCATTCAATGTATATTATATATATATATGTCTGAAACAAATATTATGATGTTTTGACAATCGAATATTAGATGCCATTAATATTTTTAGTTATGTATTTTCAAGTTCTACAGCCATTGATTTGCAGATGATCCCACATTGATTGCGACCAGAGAAACTGATCCATAAGATAGAATAGAATTCGGAACTGGGTGTTGATACAGAAACAGAAGCAAGCATACTCAGAGTAGATCGTTTTGACCTGTGGCGAAAGGCACCATAGGCCATCTGGCGATCCTACCAACAAATCAGCCGAGTACCGACGCGATGTATCGGACGCCTACTAAGGGAACATCCCGCTAGGCTGCCGGGCGCAGGGAACGAGAGAGCTATTCTGTTCTTGCGGCTGGCGTCTTCCATGAGTCTCATTAAGTGTAAATTACTGTGTACTTAAATATTGCATACCTACTTCAATTTTAATATTGTGTTACTGTACTGTACAATTAAAGCAACAAACCCAAGGTATTGTACTTTTCATTTATCACGCTTTAAATATCATCTTTCCATACTTAAAACACTAAATATCGAGAACTAATGTTTTTGATAACTATGAATTGGTAAATGATTTTCCTGGGATATTATGTCTCAAGAAATGGAGGGTATGATGCTGAGGTTTGAAGAAGAATTAGTATAGCCAGTCTGCTGTACCAAAAGTGACAAAAATTAAAATAATTTGAATTGAAAATTTGTCTAAAAATATGGTCGCTGTAGCATAGTTGGATAATGCACCTTCCCCGGTTAGGAAAGAGATCCTGGTTCGTATCCCGATGGCGCAACAACAATATGTTTCAATAAAATTGATTTTATATGTACATCTTTCTAATTAATATATTTAATTATATATTTACATTTTGTCCGTCCATCCATACAAACAAATTTTTAATAACGTGTTTAATATATATGTACAAGCTTAATTACACGGCACGGTATAATTATATTAATATGATTCCCTTATAATATAAGGTTGAAATATTACCAACAATTAACTACCCACTACTGAAGATAAACCAGAAAAAAAACGTTATTTTAAATGTAGAAATAAATTATAATAATCTAGTATAACGAGATTGGGGGATTCTTTAAAGCTGTATATAGATGCACCTTAATATACCACCAAATATGGGTTCTCACGAAGAGAGCGAGAATTCTGACTCCCGAAATAAGATATCTTATGGAAGTAGTCTGAGTAATTTCAAGTACATATAGAAAAATCTCAAATAAAGTGTCTTGGACACGTTTTCAGGGCTATTTTTAGCAA
Organism: Eubasilissa splendida; assembly: GCA_031772225.1. Lineage (NCBI taxonomy): Eukaryota > Metazoa > Arthropoda > Insecta > Trichoptera > Phryganeidae > Eubasilissa > Eubasilissa splendida. The sequence goes on from CM062864.1 coordinate 21,809,793, forward strand.
GACATATTTTCTAGCAACTCTGGAGTGATGCTAGACTAAGTGGAAATAAACAAATCAAGTACCTACTGGAACAGCTCAAGACATGGGGAGATTTAAATATGCCCTGTCGAGACTTAAGGCTCCACGATTGTTCGAGGATGAGGGAATAAAAAGACAGTAGCGATGATGATGAAAATTTGTCATGAAAAATACTGGCGCTATAACACAATTGGTAGTGTACTTCCCCGTATTGGAAATAGAGATCCAGGTTCGTATCCCGGTAGCGCAAAAACAATATTTTTCGACAAAATTGATTTTATATGTATATATTTATAATTAATACATTAAATTAGTATTTAAAACATCACAGACCGTCTGTTCTGAATAATTACAACTTCACAATAAGAATGTGTTCTCTTTAATGATCACTGCTTGTTTGAGATTATTATTTCACCGCCAACATTAGTGCTCCTATCCGACGAACGACGAGAGCGACACCTGAATTTAGGAAGCAACCACCTCATCACTTGCCTATTCTTTATCTTCATGCTCTACTATCTCTTGTATTCTTTCTGTTCTATCTTCTGACACAACTAACGACTTTACATCAACCGCGTGTTTTATTCACACCACCCTCACTTTGATTGGTGAATGACAAAATTATTACTGTGTAATTGTCACCAGTTTTAGTTTTGTTTCTACCCCTTACCCCACTCCTAATCAGTAGTCATTATTCTTTCAGCTCGACTGGTATGTTTTAAATTTGTCAAATTCGTCGAGATATTGGAGAGGAAGTTTTCTCATGTTGGATCACTAGTTCGGTATATATTTATCCCTCAGATCGATTTTTTTGATTTTCGTTTTGTGGAGTCTTGGTTGTGTGTGTGTGTTCAGGTTATTCAAATTACGACTGACTCGTGATTGTATCTGAAGGTTATGTTCCTGTGAGACAGAAGCTCCTGATATTTTCAAGTCTCACGCGTGTTGCTTGTATGTCGCAGTGAAGGGTGTCTGTTGTAACTAGAGCATGGTATAGAAATGAAAGAGCACTTACACTCGAACTCTGGAGTGGCTCGCTATAGATGCTGTTGAATGTTGATGTTGGTGATACGGAGAAGTGGTCGCTATTTGTTTGGCAGTAGCATACATGATTAAATCGCGTTAGCTTATCGGTCGCTTTATGGGTTATATGGTAGATAGGTGAGTCCTTACACGGCCATGTCTATGGGCGCGTACAGAGTTACAATAGTTTTTTAGTTTTTTTTTACTTGTGAACCTCGTCGAGAATCGAAATGGTAGAGTGTCGTATTCGTCGTAAATCTGTGAATTTTAGATTTTGCGGACGGTGAATTACATCAGAGTTTTACCATGACAGTTTTGTTCAGATGAGTCAGGCTGTCCTCCTTATCCCGCCACCCTAGTCCGCTATCGAAGAAATTCCCTTGTTCTCATTATTCACCCATTTCCTCCTCCTATTCCTTGCCGTCCGATTCCATCATCACGACTAATGTAACCGACGACTTGCGTCGGTAACACACTGTATATATGTATCTTTCAACTTTCGAAGCAATGTGTATTCGTCCAATGATATGGTGTTTCTATTTATTTATAACAATTATTAATATTTTGAGTCTATAACGTAGGTATTTTTTCCAATGAATATTCATGCAGAATTATTGTCCATAACGACCTTAAAAAAAGAGTTATCATATTTCCAATGAAGTGGTTCGTGAAAAGGGTTTACAATCGTACATTCTGAAATTTACGAGAAAATATAATTCATTTTCAAAACAATTTTTTTAGTACAAATACATCTCGTTTGCGAATAAAAATTATTTTCGTTAAATAGGGGTGTTTTCGCTTGTTTGAAGTGTCTTAAAAAATCATGATTTTGGTAATTTTTTTAAATCATATTTATTTGAGGATTATTTATTTATTTATTAATAAATAGCTTAGATAATAACCAGAATAAAATGTTAAAGCAACTTGAATATAATCTTGAACAATAATAATTTAAACCTGCCAGGGATCGCATGCGTATGTATACAGACATAAAACGGACATCTTAAAAAAATATATTGTATAAATGCCCCACAGTCGAGTATCTCCTGCGAGAAAGTACGGTTATGCAGTAACTTTTTGAGGTAACGCCTTGACAATGGCATACGTTACCGTGCCGAAACGTTGGCATAGCGTTCGCGTGTGGTAGAAATATGAGGAAGAAAGGAAGGTACTTACTTTTCGTCTGCCGGATGCTGGTTCATTTGTTAATTCCTCTCCACCACAAATACAAGTGTCGCGGGGTGTATACTAACACTCGTGAAAATGATTATTATGTATAAGAGGGATTAAAGTAAGATTAATTTTAAGCATTAGTGGAGTACAGCGGAGCGAAGCGATAGTAGTTATCCGTACAAAAGTTCCAATCGCATTGAATTTGCTGCAGTTGGAAGACTTTAATCACTGCGACATCACAGGAAAAAAAGGGAAAAAAATACGTAGGTTAAAACTTGGTAAACTGCAAATTGAATATGTGCATGAGGCAACAAGTCAAACGCCAAAAAATTTAATAGAATTTAATTCATTTTAAAAGGCGCTAACAATGTGGCAGACGTGATATAAATAGGATAACACAGATACTAAATAAGAATAGGTGTTCTTTCATAATATGAATAATTGGGTGGGGAGGAGCATACGATAATATAATGAACTCGGTTAAAATAATACAGAGAACAATCATCAAAGTAATATTTAAAAAAAGATCAACTTTTACAACACAAACACTTTTTGCTAAATTCCCAGATTCCAAAATAGAAAACATTTTCAAAAAAAAATCTCAACAAATCAATTAATTTAAAAAACAAACACTGAATAATAATGAATAACAAAATAATATTTAAAACAAGCACATCATTAAGGCTTTAAAATCCCTAAATGTAATGCCAAACACAATCTGCAAAAATTGATATACATAGGGATTAAAAAACTTAATAACCTCCCTACACAAATTAAAGAAATAAAATATATAAAAGAATTTAGATAGAAATTAAATGAACACTTCAGAAGCACACAAAGAGACAATAAATAATCATAGACTACAAATGTATATCTCTCTATATAAAATTATTATAGTGTTACTCCCTCTCCAAGCATAAGAGATAGTCTCTTTTTTGGAGAGGTAAGCGAAAAAAAAAAAGTTATTTTAGTAATGTAAAATATTTAATTCATGTTATAAAAAAATTGTAAAAGTCAAATAAATAAATAATGTGTTCCTATTTTGTCGTTGGCGCGATACATACATATAATACCCGTTCAACTATTGAATTATGATTTTCTAATGAGCACCTTTCATTTAAATAACTAAAATTAACTTTATATTCATTTTTCTGTTTTGAATAGTGTTTCAATCATGGGATAGCGAGAGTATTTGACTTATTTATTATGTTATTAGAATTCTTTTAAAACCCTGTTTACCTCATTCCTAATATTTTTGATTTAGATAAAAAAATATATACCTATATAATAATAATAATGGTTTTCATATTTGTATGATAGACAACGGATGAACCTGTCTCTTTTAGTACAGACTTTGGTCTAGCTAAGGAGACAGTGAACATCTCTTACGTTATGAAGCTTGTACTCTTTTTTTGTATATTTATAAGAATGTTTATAATGTGTAATATGTATGTATATTAAGAACAAGAAAAGAATAAATAAAAATAATAAACTTTCGTATATAAATAATTTATTATTTTTATTTAAAATAGTAAATGGCATACTGGACGCCCATAATTTAACTGAACTGTTTATATACCACGTTCCTGCACGGAGTACCAGGTCGTCGGCGCTGTTCCATGTAAATACATCATATACTAATTTTTATAGGAATGCACCCACACAAAGACTTCACAGGCTTGGGAACGATTTTGGTCTTCAATGTTCAATGTTCATTGTTTAAATATAAGAGTCCAAGATACAATTCATTTAGTTACTCAGCTATTCTGTGTCAAAGCTAAATTTCTATTGTCTTTTCTGTCTTGAATCTTTATTTTTATAGTTAATTTTATAAATTTGTATTTTTGTACAATTGATTTTAATACTCAGCCATTCTGTCTTGAACCTTAATTTTTATCATTTGTATTGCTCATTTTGAATTTATATTTATATATATATATATATATATATTCCATGCTTCTTTTACATATACCTGTTTATGTTTTTTTTATATCTAACCATCTAACGTAAATTAATAAATAAATAAATATAATATGCAGTTTGTACATAGTGCATTCGTTTGTAGGTAGATGTATTTATTCACAAATTCTCGGATAATGTTTAAGCACATTCGTAATAGTGGCCAATCGTTCAATCCCGTAATAACTTTTTATAAACCCTATACCTACAACTGAGATCATTAAGGCGGTCGACATTTAGACAATAAATTTCCATAACTGAAGGCAAATCCGATTAAATTGTTCGCATATCAAAGCTGAGCTAAAAAGCAATCAAACGCCTGAACGCAATTTTCAAAATCTTTCACTGTGTCTGAAACTGAATTTCAGTACTCGTGTACGGATGCGAAACATGTACCCTTTTAACAGGTCCAAAATAAATAAATGTTTTTTTTTATCAACTGCTGTATCAGTATTTCACTTTCCTCTGTCTCAAGATGTTCTATTTAACTATATATGTATTCTATCTCTCTCTTTTTCACATGTAATTTTGTATTATATCTTCATTTTTGTGTATATATATAAGTGCACTCTATAGCGATAGCTTGAGATAAGTGAAACCGTTTAATAAATTTCGTGGTTTCATACAAAATTTCTACGAAAATATACTTTTTTTTTTCATGTTCCTGATTAAATCGTATAACAGCGGTTACCTTAGTGAACTGAAATTGCGATGTGACGCTTTACAATTGCACAGTTATGTATATATGAGAACGTAAGTGTACTATTAATAATTATAATACAGGGTGTGTCGCAAGGTACTCTCCAAAGCAGATAACACGTAATCGGTGGCCAAGGACATGCTGTACCTAATAGTTTACGGTGAGTGTAATATCCTAGAGTAATTTACTGCTAAATATAACTTGCGGTGGATTATCTACAGTGGTGTACTTGTACCTTCCACGTAAACTATACAACAGGGTCATGAAAATTTTTATTTCTTCTTTAGACTGTCATAATTTTTTGAAGTTAAAATCAAATCATTCAATGGGGTAGATAATATATTTAATTAAAAAATATGTATATATTAAACCATGTCCTTTTATAATTAATTCATAAATGGTTATATTTTTTGTAGTTTAAACCTTTTAATGATTTTAATGATACATACACTTTTATATATAAGTTTCGATCAGAATGGATCGGAACTTAACGTCAGGATGAGCGATTGGGCTAGATTGAGCGCGGTTTATCTCCGTTGAAGCCTGGACTCTGGATGTAGATGTCGCCGGCATTGTCGTAATTTAAATCGCCGTCTCTTATGTTTGTACATAAATCTAATTTATAATTAGAATACTCATATATTGTTGAAGCACTGCTAAATCTTACCCGCATAGATATTAATTTTATTTTTATTTATTACCAGCAGAATAATATTAAACTGCCATATATTATTAAAGTTATTCTTGTCATCACGTACCTATCTACCTATTTTGGAATAAGTTTGAGAAAATTTTAATAATAAAGATTATCAAAGACGACGTATCTAGAAGCTGAGAAAGTTAAATCGAGTAAAAGTCTAACAAATTTTACGAAAAAAGTGTTTTTTGCCCACTTTACAAAGGTTTGTGCTGACTTTAATATTTACTTAAATAACTAAATGTAACACCAAACACTATCAGCAAAATTTTATATACTTAGGGATAAAAAATTTCAATAGCCTCCCTACACAAATTAAATAAATAAAAGATATAAAAGAGTTTACAAAAAATTTAATGAACACTTCAGAAACACATAATTAGAAAATAAACAATATTACAGAACACTTCAGAAGCACACAAATAGACAATAAATAAAATTATTATAGTGTAACTCCCTCTCCAAGCACAAGAGCTAGTCTCTTTTTTGGAGAGGTAAGCGAAAAAAAAACATGTAATTTTAATAATGTTATAAAAAAATTGTAAAAATGTCAAATAAATAAAAAAAACTTAAATATTCCTTTAAATACGTACCACAGTAACTAGTAGTTAGTTCAGTAATATTGGCTGTTGCGCAGCTGCGGACAAAGGTTTTGTAATTGATAAATTGAAAAATAAGACGGTTTGAGCATGTTTGGAGCAGTTTGTATTTTGGATAAATATATTCTGTTACGAATGTGGATAACCGAGAATCCGTCTACCTACAAACGCACGAACACGTAATGCACTATGTACGATGTTTTCTATGTGACGCATTTAACGCCAAAAAAATGACACCTGCAAGGTAGTCTAATTCCCACGTTATGTCGTTTGTAAAAACACGTGTACTGTATGTCAAGTCTGGTCACTGGTAAATAGAATGTAGGCAGAAATTCTGTCTATATAAGACGCCGATAAATATTTTGTTACCAGTTCTCTCGAATAAATCCAACGTGAAACAACTTGTATTTTATTTATCTACTCTAGTACAATCCTGAAATCGTAATAACCTTTATGCGTGTCTACAAAATATTATCGGTCAGATTGAATTATTACTTTCTTGTTCCAATTCGGTTTGCGTCAACTAAACAGTAATTTAAATCGATACAGTCCACGGGATCGATTCCAACCATATTACCTTAATCTCAGTCCTGGATTGGACGGCAATTTACACCTCCAGTTGACTTGCACTTTTGTGGTGAAGAACGGAGATATCACTACACTTCAGGATGCTGTAGAAAACCGCTTTCTCGTGGTCCGGATTTTACACATGGCGACACGGCGAAATATTTTTTTCGATTTCAACGGTTATTGCCATCAGTTCGGCATATAACTTATAAGGAGTACTACTTATAAGTTATATTAATTATAATTCGTATTTGTGGCGGAATAACTCAATTGCATCACGATAATGAACATGTTTACACTTTACTGTTGTTTTGTGAATTTCTGGCCAAAAATAACACTGTTTCCTACTCCGTATTTAATTTTTTTTTTAAAGAACGACGTTTTGCCAACATTGAGGAGATAAAGACAGAATCGTCGAAGAAGCTAAACGCCATATCAAAAATTACGTTCCAGAAGTGCTTTAAAGTTTAAGAAAAGCGCTGGCACAAGTGAATTATAACAGATGGGGACAAAATTAATATTCACAAGTAAATAGAGATTTAAAAAAAAAATTAATTTCCTGTTTTTTTTTTATCAATAGATGCGTATCTATTACTCATTGTGTGAATTGTGTGAATACAATATTGGCAAAAAGTGAAGTATATTATATTAGAAAAGAAATTCTCACTATTTACACTTAATTTATTATTAAGAGAACATTGAACAAAATTTAATGAAAATGAATTGTAAATATGAATTTACTGTGATTAATATATTTAATTCATATTTAAAATATCACAGACCTATGTTCTGAATAATTACAACTTCACAATAAGAATGTGTTCTCCTAATAATAAAGTTGTATCAATGTGTCCAAAATTTAATAAAAATTAATTGATAATTCTGGCGTCTGCTATCAGATTACTCAAAGGTATTTGAGATTCTATAAAAATAAGGTAGATGGCTCTTTCAAATAATGGAACGATTAAATGTATTAATATCAAAAAAAGGTTCGAAAATTGTCGCTAAAAATATTGTCGCTGTAGCATAGTTGGATAATGCACCTTCCCCGGTTAGGAAAGAGATCCAGGTTCGAATCTCGGTGGTGCAACAGCAATATTTTTCGATAAAATTGATTTTATATGTATATCTTTCTAAATAATATATTTAATTTATTATTGTTATTATTTCCACGGTGGAAACGGAACTCGTAACGAATTATGTCAGCTGATTAACAGACTTAATGTTATAGTTTAGAAAAAACATTAATCATATCGGGTGCAGATTTTTTCTATGTAAAAAAAATATTTTATTCAACGTAGGTCAAATACAATTTATCTTATTTAAAAAAACGATAAACATTCTTGTTTACGCGCCTTGTTACTTTGATTGGCACCACTGAGTTTCTTGGTTAATAATGTACATGTATGTGTGAGTTATTGCCGCCTTTTTTCGGAAGTTAAGAAGACGGTAACCGACAGGCGTCATTTTTATTACATCCCATTTAGCGGTCCAAATAAACCACCAGTGCGCGCTTCAGTCGGTCAAAATTTAAAGAAGACAATCAAGTTAAAATAATAACAACATCGGACCAGAAAGACAACAAAATTAAAGAGGTTAGTGCAGTTCGTATATCACATGTGTGCTAATTGTTAATCGGAAACCTGGGAACCAGCTATCGAAGGCATTTACATAAACATTATTATGGTATCTTGCCGTTCGTAATGGTTGCGTTTACTTCCTGAATTACGTAGAACTCTCACTCTCTCTCGTACCTTGTACCTCGGACACGTATTCCCCCCTACCCGCAGACTTAGCCTGGCCTCGTTACAGAGCTAATACGCTCCGGCGTGTAATAGTTATAACAAAAGTATCCCCAGATCAAAGGGGGTTTATTTTCTGTTCTATTAACGTCGCAATTTGACTTCTTGCCATCGTAATTTTCTTTCTAGCCTTCCGCCGCTAGCTGCATTCAGATTGCATTAACGTATCTCGTTACTATCTGTCCCGTAGCGCTATATAGCTACTACGGTCATGGACTTCCGAGTCCCACGAGAATGCTAAAGAAGAAAAAGAAAAAGCAGAAGAGAACAAAATAATTATTCACGGTAAAACAGCTATAATGAATGTAAAAATATTGTTTCATCTGATATTTGTGAAATGGCAGTGTTTACAAGAACATTAAATTTTGAATTGTTCCGAAGAAAACTCTTTAACATTTAATTAAATTTTGTCAGTCGTTAAAAGTTTTTTTTGCCGTACTTGAGATTGCTTTGTGAATGTTTTAATGAAAAAACTTTGAAATATATTTCGCTGCGAAGAATATCGCTTACAAAAATAATTTTCTTAAATAATATTGTAATGTCGTGAAAATTGCAGGTGCTGGAAAATTAAATGTAAAATTCATTTCGGTCGGGTTATCTTTTAGGGTGTGTTTAAACTACTTTTTACCTCAAGTAATTTCAATAACTGCTCAACTATTTGGGCGACCATGGTGGGTTGTCAAACTGTTATCCACACACGTGCTGAACATGTGTAAAAGCTTTGATGTATGATATTTAAGACGGGTCCATGTACGAGTGCCTGAACACATCCATATAGATATCATGATTCCTGTCTTTGTACCTACCTATTCATCCTCTGTATCTTATATCACAATATTTGTATGTTATAGTATACATTGTGAGGGTAAAGAATGGCGTTGTATCTTCTTTACCGGCTAGTCAGTGAAGAACATAAAAAAGGCGGGTTCTTCACCTCAAAAAACGCATACCAACCTTGATTTAAATTCTGCCTTCGCTCTAAACTAGATTTTTTTTTTTATCAATACCTGGGAGAGATAAATGAAAAGATGTTTTGTGTTATCAAAATCTAATTAAAAGAAACACAAGTTAAATTAGAACAAATTAAAATTAAAATAACATAATCCTAATTTTGTCGGGTTGAGCGTGAGTTTGACATTCTTCAGGACAACAAGATTCAAAATGTTACAAAAGATGGCATAACCTCCAAATCCATGATCGTCCGTGTATATTCCATCGTAAGTAGAACATCTCAGTGACCCATCGTCGTAGTTAGTTATCGCAGCGTCCCAAGCCGACGCAAATTGCAGAAAAATAATGTAATAAGAATTAATGCAGATCGAAGGGAAATATCTTGTTCCCTGAAAAAATCGTTCACCATACGATTAGGTTAAAACAAATTACAATAAATTGTGCACCAGTGATTGAATTATTATCAATCTTCGGTTACATGTTGGATTCTTGATAAATATCGCAAGCCACGTATCTGACAGCTCCGAGCGAAAAATTTAATTAATCTCAACCATAGACTCCGACCATTTTTATAACCTTGAAGTTCGCTCGCATTACCAACATGTGGGCGTTATTCGTGATTAATTAATTCGTAACTAAATTGATTGACATTAAAAATAATAATAGGGCGATTTTGAATGTGACATCAGTTTTGTATAGTTATATATATATATTATTATTTTGAAATATTAATAATTTTAAATAATATGTGAGTTAATTGAATCTGTTACAAAATTAAAGATACATATTTTTGTGAATCGCTTACAACTCCATAAAAGAGACTATATGTATATTTATTTATATGTTATTAGTTAATAAATAATACATATAGCAAAAAATAAATATTATTTGATATCGTATCCGATATCGATTGTACAAAAAAATTTAATGAATTATTACTATATATTTAAAAAAAATTAATCAATGGTGAAATACGGGCTAAAATATTGTATAAAGTAATCGTGAATTTCAAAGTACTAAAAATGCCAATACAATGAATTCTTTCCAGTATATTTTAATTTAATTAAGAAATAAAAAGATTAAAATCATATAATACTTACAAAATTTATATGTAGTTCGAATTTCCTGGTAAAAAAGAATTTCAACTATTTAATTAGCGAATATGAAATTTAAAATTAAATATCAAAGAAAATTCAGATATTTTGTACTAAAAAATATATTTATAATTAAATGTATATTATACTCGTACATATTGAATGTTCTGGTTCATTGAATGTATTTACTTTATTTTAATTTGAATTTATACCCAGGTACGATGTAAAATTTGAATACAGAATATAATTTCCAATGAAATTTGGGAATATTTATTTGATAGAAGGGTCGAGGATGGACTATATTTTAATATACGTGATGACCATGAACTAGACATCGAGTGAGAGTGCCATATGGCGATGACGCATTGGAAGACATGTCATGTGTTCGACAGACCACATCATATGCCATTCCGACTTAGGGAAATGTTATTTTGAAGTTACAATTTTATAACATCGTGCTTTGACTTTTATCACTAAGCACGTATCTAATAATGTGTAAACAACAGCTCAGTCATTCAAAGGACTCCAGAAGAAGTAGATCCGCTGCTGGACGGATTGGGTGAAGAATGAATGCAACAAGCGCTAGTCTTGTAGATACCAAAAGGAATAAATAATAAACAAAGAAATAATAGATATCTCTTAGAGATGAAGCTATTTTTTATTAATGGAAGAATACGTAAGGAAAAAATGTGAAAAAAAGGATCACTTAAGCCAGCAGAAGAGAGATCGTATTATAATTACCCATATTTCCATATCTTTCCATTGAATATAATAAAAAATAGCTTCGTTTCTATAAGATATCTATTATTTGTTTAATAATAGTACCATTGTAGGAGGAAATTTAATAATTGTGTTCTTGGACATATTCAAATATTGCTATATTAATAATTTTCTGTGTTCAGTTTTCTGGACTAATATGTCGAGCATATACAACCTTTCTGCCTGGCGTTTCGGAATACATTGTAGAGTTTATTGTCTGATACTATGTGACTGTTGTGATTTAAGTACTGGCTTGCAGTAATATGTTGAAAGCAGTGTGCGTTATTTACAGATACTGGCTTGCAATACCGTGTCGTAAACAGGCGTTGTGTAAAATAATTAGTTTTGTGTAATGTGTAAGTTGGCCTATCCCTATGTGAAAAAACCTCGCGGTATCCGGTGCTTCACATAACATAACAATACTTGTTTCATACGACATCTGTTTTCGGCACGGTACTGCAAGCCAATACTTAATAACAATACGTACTGTCACTTGTAATTTATCGCACCATCTTCTACTATTAGACTGCGCCGATTTGAGATGTACTACAGCTATATAATATATATTTACAGTAAGAACAATATATAATCTGAACTACATCTTGAGGGGGAAGACAGAGAGTACAACACACACAAATTACTCACTCTTCACGCAGCGCTGTCGCGGTACACACACACACACATATATAAACAACTCACGGACATCGCCGGTACTAACGGACCCTATTGCGAGGTCCATAAGCTTTGATGATGGATCCTGCAATGAGATCCAAAAAGTTGGTCAGAAAGGCCTAGGAACGAAGAAATATGCTCAAATGGATAATTCATGGGAATTCGCGATTCTTAGCTATGAGGAAATGACTTGCCGATTTGTAACAAGCTCAAGCCTAAGGAAGTATTTATAAAAAAATTCAGGTTTCAGGCTTCTGATGATCGGTAACATGGGGAGATGATAGAGTAGAAGGGCAGGTAGATTCACGTGACGTGAGTGAAGATCGCAACAATGATGAGAGCTGCAGGATGCCGAGTAAATGAAGGAGTACCATTAGAAGGCTCATCGGGAGACTTAACAAAGATCTTCATTTAACTTTCAAGATGAACTAAAATATTTAATTATAAAAAAAAATATTAAAACACCAAAAATAATAATTTTAAATTTATGGAAATTTATTATTTACGTGTTAAATAAATCACAAAAAATAACATAGTTCGACTAATGTTTGTAAGCTCAGACGAAGTAATAATATTTTCCCTTATTTATTGGGGCTGAAAGTTCCGCTGTAAGCCTCCACGTAACAAGCCTACTTTATGAAAAATTATACGAAACTCAACCCTAGTGGGGTGCTTAAGAAAGGGTGTGTGATGAAGCATGTGACTTAGCAAATTTAAAGTAAATTGTAACATTGTGGGAGGGGGAGGTAATTTATTAGCGGGCTTATTCATACACAGGGGAATCTACTTTTTGATTGAGCTGTTGTGCTGCAGCTGTAGACAGTTTACTTTATAATGTAAATCCACACTCTTGTCAAAAGATGATATCTTGAGAGCATTATTGTATTAATATTTAAAATTGTAATTTAATATTTTTCACGTCATTTAGAAGTTTTGATTTTTTGGACATCTTGCGCGAAGGGAAGAAGCTTGTTGTGGTGTGCCAGATCGAAGGACAAACGAAGAGGAAGAGGAAAATCCCCCACCCATTGGATTGATCAAGTAGAAATACACTTCTCTATTGACAGCCCTAAGACCTGCAGTATACCTAAAAAAGTGGAGGAAAATAGTCAAGATTGCGATTATCAGTTATGTTGATAAAGATATCGAAAGGAGGGTGAATGCTATGTTTGGAAAAAATAACCTAATGCCATGTTCCTGCACAAAATAGTCATCTCTAAAGAAGACTGTCCCGATTTACTCAGACGTATATCCATTCGAGTGCCAGCCAGGTCAACCAAAACTAATCTTACATTTAACCTTCCACATCATGCCAAACAAAATTCATTTTTATACCGAGCACCTCTTTATTTCAATTCACACCTAAACGAATTAGATATTTTCAATACTTCAGATACCTCAATTAAATCTAAATTCAATACATAAATTTTAATGGCCTTCATTTTTTTTTATCACACAGATTTTATTCCCTATCCCATTTTACTTTTCTTTACCCCTCACAATCCCGTTCCCTTGGAATATTTTCATTTTTATAACTTTTATATCTCTGTTTATATTTTTATTCCCAACTTCATAAAGTATATTGTATCATCTGACAAAACAAGTAACTGGTTTAATTATTGTTTAGTTGTTATTCTGATAAATATAATAATTGCACTGCGAACATGAAAACAGTTTCTCACCAGAATGTGAAAGTATGTGGTATTTTAAGGATCCTTTATGATTGCATGAATAATTACACTTTGAACATTGAAATTGTTTCTCTCCAGTGTGCGTAAGCACATGTCTTTTTAAGCTTCCTTTATGATTGCATTGTGAAATTGAACAAAGTTTATCCTAGAATGTGAAAACACATGATATTTTAACAATCTTTTCTAACTGCAAGAATAATTGCAATGTGAACATGAAAACAGTTTCTTACTAGAATGTGAAAGAACGTCATACTTTTCGATCCTTTATGATTGCACGAATAATTACACTGAGAACATTGAAATAGTTTATGTTTAGTGTTCGTAAGCACATGTCGTTTTAGGCTTTTTTATAATTGCATGAATAATTGCATTGTGAACACGAATAAAGTTTCTCCCAGAATGTGAAAGCAAATGACATTTTAATGATTTTTTCTGACTGCAAGAATAATTGCACTGTGAACATGAAAATAGTTTCTCAGCAGAATGTGAAAGAACGTGATATAACCCACTCAACAGGTAGAAACTCACACTCAAGCAGGTAGAAACACTCAAGCAGGTAGAAACAATCCCCAACCGACGAAAATATCAGACTCTCAGTGGATGTTTGTATTTTGGCTGTGTAGGGCGTCTGTTGATGCGTGTAAATACCTACATTATTCGTAATTTAAAAAAAAATTTAACATTCATTTTTTAGCAGAAACATTACGGCATACCATGCAATTTCATTAAATCATACTTAAAATTAAGTATCTATAAAAAATCTCCAATAAAACGGTTGAAAAACTGAAAACTTGAGGTGGGTCTAAAATGACCCACCACCGCCGGACGTGTTTTGTTTTGACTCACCGGACTGTAAGTGTTAACTGTATTATATTGTCACCAGTTTTTTGTTTATTCCTACCCCCTTAGCTTATTGCCAAACCAGTAAATATTGTTCCTTTGACTTGACTGGTTATTACGTGATTATTTGTGTTGGATCACTACTTCGCACACACCGCTGTGTTTTTGTTGTTTGTGAGCATGGAACTCATCAGAGTCTTGTGCTGTGTCAATCTCTACATTGGTTGAACTTCCGGAAGAGCAACGTGATGGCGTCATCAACCAGGGGAGAGTCGAGCTGTCCTTTGGTTCCGTGAGTCCATTCTGGTCCGCTATCGAAGGTTCTACTCCATCCCCCTATCCCCTTATTTTTCTCTCTCTTCGATTTTCTATTATCTATCTAATACATCCATTCCGATTCTATCATCTTTCCATCACTTTTGGTCGGTCACACTACTAATAATACTTCGTCTAATGTTACAGATATATAAACAATTTTGAATTATTTATTACTTCTTTTTTATGAATTGATTTATACAGAAAATACCTTTTCTTTAATCAGGATGTCAAACAAAAACTATTAAATTGCTCTAATCTTTTTAAAAAAATATATTTTTATATGTTATGGTACAAATGTTTACGACAATTAACTCCTTTTTTTTAATAAAGATAAATCCTTCTTCACAGAATTTGTTTCTTATTGTTGAATGATTCACAAAATTCTACATTTTGGTTCAATATATTTGCCTGTTATCCGCAATAGTCAGGTTTTAAGAACCGCAACCAATACGCAGCAGGATATTGAACTACTTTTGGGTCGGATCAGTAAATGAGATCATTTCCTGTGTACCCGGTACAAGGCACGTCTACCGTGTGGGCGGGAAATGGGGACAGCCCGAGCTGAGCGGTTACTGTTTCACATGTTATTAAGTATAGGAAATGGTAGACGTTATTAAATCCATTTGATGCTCGATAAAATTAATATTGGTGCAGATCGGTATCCAATCCGCTGTGGCAAGATACATCTGTATCACATTGTTGCAACAGCCGAACCATTGATGCGAAATATTGAAAGATAGCTTCGTTCAAAAAATGGCTATTCCGATATTTTATGTCACATTTTAGGTCGATTTATCGAAATCTATTCTGAGGTAAATGCCCTGCAAATAACACTGTATATCAGTGTTTACAAATATTGATAGACATACATAGCGTCTGCCATCTTAGATGCAATTACAAATTAGGATTAATAATATTTGATATATATGTTTCAAATATATGCTCATTAGATAACGTAACACAGCTAACAATAAATGTTATAATATAGTGGGAAAGAAATTTGGGTAGCAATGTAATTGAAAAATGGGATCCTTCATTACCGAAGAAATGATAATTTGAGATGTGACAAAAGAATAAAAATCAGAAAACTTCAATATTTCGGACATGTTATGAGACACCCGGAGAAGCACGAGATCTCGCACTCCATAGTCAAAAGAAAAACAAGAAACTACAAAAACATAGATTGATACACAAGAAAAACCATAAAAAAATAATAAAAATATGTTAATTAGTTAGATTAAAAGAAAAATAAGAAAAACAAACTGAGAGACCCAATTAAATATTGGGACACTTGACTCCGCAAAAGTTCCCATCTGAATACCTACACTCGCAAAAAAAGTCCTAAATAGTTACAGATTTATTTTTCAACTGAGTAAATCAAAATTCGTGATAGAAACTCAATCCACTATCACCAAACCCTCAATCTCTCTCTCTCTCCTTCTCTAGCATCCTTCACTATATCACAGTATTAAAGGATGTGATCCGACGTCTGCCTCATATGGTAATGAGGGAATACCCACCGCTTACCCAGGATCGTTTATAAGCAAAAGCTCTTATATGGTCCTGCTCATTAATACTACTATGACAATTGTTCAACAACGCCCCGAACACAGTAAAAGGGCTGTACTCTCTACAACTACTAAATGCGAACTGATTACCAAATGTCTACCAAACCAAAATATCAGCCAAACAAAATCGGCTTGGAACTTAATATTCACCCTGTTGATATTCCAAATAAAGGGGAGTTAACAGTTATTTTTGAACGCTATCATCATGGCTCAAGACCGGAAGGAATGGAGACGTATTGGACACCGGATGCAACATACTTCAGGGGACCATGATGCTCTGCAGTGAGCAGATAAGGAAGGAGAAGAAAGTGCGGTACTTACGGTAAATACTTTTGAGGTCTGACTAATTTCTGTAGTTGTTTATTTGTTTATTTTACTGTTCTTGTTCAGATACAAGTTATCACAAAAATTAGACTGTCCCTTGGACGCATCAATTGGCTTATGATTTTATTTCTGTAATGGACACATTTAGTATGAATTTGCTACGTTTCAAAAGGCGCCTGGTAGAATTTATTTTGGGGTCAGTTTTGGGACGTCAATTATTTTCTGAAAACAGTTCTCAAGTCGATTTCATCTGCAACTTATGGTTATAATTGTGTTGTTATTTTTTATGCTTTTGTCTAATCTAACTACTGGTTTTCTTCCATTCCATAAATTTATTTATCTATTTATTAGACTTTATTGATATACATGATAAACATAATATACAATTATATTTCAATTAAGTTTATTGTGTGATATGGAGTAGACTCTACCTCTGATATATACAGCATTGTCCTGGCTACTTTTCTAAACTGCAGTCTGTGTTAAAGTAGCCAGTTTTTTTCGTGCTGTTGTGGTGTTATTTAATTCAAGAAAGATAAAGATTCGACAGGAATAAAATGGATAGCGATGCTTCTGATAAATCTCTACCCGATTGGATCATATATTGGGTCCATATTTGTGTAATCTTATTGGAAGTGAACGATTTCCAGTTAGTATTAAGTGTGTTGTACAGTTTCGGAGCTAAGAATAAAAAAAAGTTAAATATCATTAAGAACAATAATCATCAAAATTACTCCTCATGGACTATTTCATTTGATCCTCTGTCAATCGTTACCGTGTCACCCAACTGATTCAGCAATTTCGTTTATCCATAGAGACTTTGGGTGTCTTCTATTGTTTTATATGTCGTGAATGTAACCATGTATCGCATAAAAAATAAAGAAAAAAAAAAAATTAACCGACTGCATTAAAAAAGTCCAGACATTTTTGCCGCCCAGATACGCGGAGCTAAATGCTAAATCGATGTGGTTAAAATTTTAGCATTTCGAAACGAATCCAATCGAGGTGTCGCTGCAGATCGGATCAGTTGCCGTTGCGGCGATTATACTTCCAGCGGCAGGAGGCGGGGGCGGAGCCAAATGGACCAGCTCCCGCGCCAATTTACATTACTCCCCATGCGAGCGAGTTAAATCGCTTTATTCCGCCGTCGATTACAACATTCCGCTCGCCACATTTGCACGGCCAACGCCGGGAATATTGACACATTATTTTTGTATTGATATTAAAAAAAATGATGGTAAAAGATCCGACTTCTAGCTAGAAATATAAGCTTCTGTGTGTGTAAAAAAGTCGCCAACAAAGCAGACTGATAAATAAATAATAAGACCAGTGCTCACTCAAGGTAGTGAAACGTGGTGCCCAACTCAGATCGAATAAAACAAATTAGCAGTTTTTAAGCGCAAAATATTAATACAATTTACAGTATAAAAGTAAATCATGAGCTCAAAAATGTAATTAAGCAATAAATAATTCTAAGATTCTGTAGGTCCTTAAAACTGAGATGGTCTGGCAATGTTGAAAGGATGACAGGACACCAAAGATCGTGAAAAAGTGAATACAAACCAAGGAGGAGGACTGAATTTGGAATTTTGGAAGAGTTCCAAAATTCACTTCTCCATGATGAAAAATACTCCTCTAGTTCTGTTGTGACCTTGTCTACAGAATTTATATTTTTCCGTCTAAATGATTTAGAAGACTGCGAAATAAATGATAATCAGATGGAGTAATGTTCGGAGAATATGCTGGATAGGGAATCGTTTCCAAAAAAGGTTAATTCCTGAGACATGACAGGAAAGAATAGCGCACATTCACTCCCTGCACGCGATTAGACTTGCGAGGAACCCGTTTACGCAATTATCTGATTTTTCCGATGGCACGCAGATGTCGACGAATGGTTGAATAGTATTTTGTTCCACAAGGGTTTGCCAGACGTCCTCGTCGAGCTTTACAAATTATCCAGGATGAGGCTCGTCTTCTAGGCTGTAGTTTCCGTCTCGGAATTTCTGAAACCGTATATTGCATTTTTCTTTGCGTCGTTGCCTTTATTGAGCTCATAAAGGAAACAATGCCAAACATGCTCTTTTGTCACTTCCATTATATAACTTTGAAAAAATAACTTATCAAACTGCATTCTTCAAAACTTGTATTAAGAATATATTACTATTCTAACCTTCTTTTATAGTACGAAGTAATTTTACTTGATGCAGTTAGTGCATCCAACCCAATTTATTATTAACAACTGCATTTTTATGGGATGATCCGAAAGAGAATTGGCCAGTTGGATAGAACTGTTCTGTGAATATCTTAGAATTTTTTTTTAAATATTCTCCAACGTAAGTTCGTGCAGTCTCCATATCTTCGTCGTATGAAGAACAAAGCACCACATTTTTAGTGTATTGACACCCATTACTTCAATGGGATCATGAGGCGTCAGTTGGCTTTCAAATACGATACACCTTTTACACGAAGTGACAGGCAGACAGGGGAGGGTTGCTGGCGCCGCAGGTATGCGAGAGGGGCGGGAGAATAATAGGGTTGTGATCAAGAAGGATAATAATTTTTTAATGGGGTTTACGTATTTTTAAATGATTTTAAAGTACGACGTAGGTACGTTCAAAGGATTTTTTAAAAAAATATTTACTGTCCGAAGTTAGTTAGTAGAACTCTATAATCACATATGTGAAAATAAAACACTTATTTTTTGATTATACTCGTTTAATTTACAGTTTTATTTATGGAAGCTGTGGAAAGTTAAAAAATTGGATCACAGAGAAAAAATTCTTTACAATTAAATGAACACTTGTAACTCAATTACCAAATAAATGTATTGTTACTATTAACGATCTTTAAATGTTACACATAATCTGAAAAATTAATTCATTATTATAATTGAAGCATCTAATTCCAAAATCACATAAAACGGATTTCGGATAATTTGAATTAAATGTACACAGTTTTGTAGATTTTTTTGTCAGCCACACGCAGAATACATAGTTTCTCTCAAAAAACACTTAAATCCATTGATATTGCATGTTTAAAATCAGGATTAGTTTTAAAATACCCCATGGCAGACAGAGTATAAGTTGCTATTCCCTCCTAAAATTAAATCAGCCAATCACAACGCTTGTTGATAATCACGTGATCTAAAATCCAGTACTGCTGCCAGAACGATATATACAGAACAAAAAAATTACATTACAGAATTGTCTCTTTAAAAATGCTGATGTAAAAATAATGAATTTTAAATACTAATTTAATGTATTAATTATAAATATACATATAAAATCAATTTTGTCGAAAAATATTGTTTTTGCGCTACCGGGATTCGAACCTGGATCTCTATTTCCAATCCGGGGAAGTACACTACCAATTGTGTTATAACGCAAGTATTTTTCATTACAAATTTTCTAGCCTATATGTTACATTTTTTTAAATTAATACATCTGTTGTTCCATTATTTTTGAAAGCCATCTACATTATTTTTCCTATGTTCTGAATAATTACGACTTCACAATAATAATGTATTCTCCTTAATAATGAATTTTAACCACAAAGTTAATTTTGCTAATTTCAAAAGTATAAAAACATTTACTTTAAAAATAATACGTTTTCATCCACAACTCAAAAAGTTGTTTAAGAATGGGTTTGGAATTAGGCGTTACAATTGTCTGTACAGCAGGTATTAAAACAAACTACATACATAAGTTTCAATTCACTGTATATACAAACGTTACAATA
This sequence comes from Eubasilissa splendida, assembly GCA_031772225.1. Lineage (NCBI taxonomy): Eukaryota > Metazoa > Arthropoda > Insecta > Trichoptera > Phryganeidae > Eubasilissa > Eubasilissa splendida. Next base: position 21,830,286 of record CM062864.1, read on the forward strand.
AAAAGAAGTCGTTAAATCCAGCAAAAAGTTCTAATTTTGAAATTTCCGACAAATAAGTTGTTCGCTTTTCCATTTAAAAAATATTTCTTCAAAACAAAATGGTCACAATTATTTCATAATTCAAAGGAAATTGAAACTTCAATTCGATGTTATGTATCAGCATTAGACACAGCTAGACTTTTTTCCTTATAGCCATATTCCTATAAGTAAGGCCTTCAATTATTTAATTAGGACAATATAATATTTACATTAACGTACGTGTATAATTTTTATTTTATTTATTTATTTATTCTGTTCATGTTCTTAATATACGTACATATTATACATTATAAATATTTCTATAAACTACACAAAAAAGGCGAACAAGCTTTATAATGTAAGAAATGTTCACTGTCTCCTTAACTAGACCGAAGTCTGTACTAAAGGAGACAGGTTCATCCGTTGTCTATCATATAAATATGAAAACTATTATTATTATTATTATTAATTATATAGGTATATATTTTTTTATTTAAACCGAAAATATTAGGAATGAGGTAAACAGGGTTTTAAAAGAATTCTAATAACATAATACATGAGTAAAATCCTCTAATTATCCTATAATTGAAACACTATGCAAAACAGAAAAATGAATATAAAGAAATGATGTTCTGTTCATGTGATCATTTCCATGAATCTTTGCTCAGTTAGCATAGTAGTCTAGTAGGTAGACGTAGTCTATTCTAAAGCAATTACCTGTACAGTTTTCAAAAGTTGTAATCGTTCAGAGGTAAGTATAATGAGTGAATTATAAAAAGTAATGTGATAAAAAAAAATATCAGAAGTTATAAAAAGATATTGAAAAAAAGGTATGAAATAAATAAATAATGAATAATATACAAAAGTCGGTGACAAGAATGTGTGGGTAGTTAGGTCAGCACAAATGACAAATATTTCATTTTGCTTTCTACCCACATCAAGCAACCACTTTGTTATTTTTGGTTTGAAGTGATTAATCACTTTAGACCCTTTAAGGTCTAGAAAAAGTTATGCGAAAAGAGTACAATCAGTAATATACAATATATAGAAACATGATATCGATGTAATAGCCCAATTTAAGTTGTTTTGTAAAAAATGTTATTTTTCACATCAATTTTACTACGATGGTTACCCTATTATTAAAACGTATTTCCGTTTAGCTGGAAACATTCATCACATCAAGTTCGACGTAATATCGCCGCTTATTCCCAGGGCATTGCATGCATGCTAGGGCCACCACAATATCATATTATTGGGTACACTGTACCTAATACTATTACGTGTTGGAATATTTACTGGAAATGTTTATTCAATAGTTTCAATCGAATTGCTGCGATATGAATTGATAAAAGCCATTCTGGCAACTGGAAACGCAAGAGTATAGAGTGCTCTTAAAATGTGGTGTGAAGACTGTAAGATGACTATTTCTTGGTATAAATATTTATACTTATCCGTTGCTCCGGCTAGCTGGAAAAAGCGCGGATTCTCCTTTTCAATGTAAGCAGTGGGACCAAAGACAAATGAGAGATGTTTAGATTCTATGACAGTAGATATTTATCCAATAAAGCAGTACTGGAAGGTACAACATAATTATTTGAATCAATGTGTCGGTTGACAAGAATGCATGACATGAAATACCAGAGAGAACAAAGAAATGCAGGTAATAAGATTGCACAAATGCGCAGGTCAAACTGTAATGTACGTTAATTCAAGTGAGATTAGATCTCCATGTCCATAATCAGTCAGCGATATTAACACTGGTGTGCTCTTCTGGGCGGATCTCGCTTCAAATCTGCGGAGCTGATCACACAAGGCGAGTTGCAAGTATGGATAAGAACAGCTTCATAAATATCTCGTAGCATACACTGGAAGCACACTTTAGGTGTTTAGATCGGTGGACCTGCACGTAGATCGGGCGAGCGATAGATGATGAAGGGGTGGCCAGCAGGATGAGACTGGTTGCAAACCCTTGGTTGATGGAGGAGTTCTTTCCAGCAGAAGTGCAGGCGTGGAGGCGATGGCGATTATCAAGGCGATTGCCATCGGGCGCATGGTAATTGAAGTACACGTGGTTTCGTTGCAAGCGGTAGTTGGAATATTGTGTGTGAAGATCTCCGAGGGATGGGAGAATACAAATATAGCAGCGTGTATACTCTGATGATGCTCTGCGGCGGAGATTAGGTAAGATGAATCTCGGAGCGTGATCAAATCTCGGGCGATAGCGTATAAGATGTCGTGCGCTTGGGCTGTTGGACAAGATCACACACGAACAGTATGGAAGAATGTAATCCGGAACTAACGGTACACAGATGTTGGATAATATACAGATACGGTCAATAATAAAGGATCTACATCCGAAATAAAGATGTCGCAACTCTTGAAACTTGAGATTGGAAATTTTACTTGTAGCGAGACGGAGCTTGTGCCGAATTCAACGGTAGTCGAGATGAATCTAGGTATACAAAATGGAGGAAGCGGAAATTCCTATGGTTTGCAATGGAACGAGGGACTAAACGTAACACAACGGGACACAACGCATAATCCACATATAACTACTACTGCGCATAAAACGTATGCAACGATTTAAAATAATTAATTATCCGCGCTTTATAAAACTTTTGGTATTTTTCTCAACGCTTCTTGTCTCATCTACATTCATACATCTTCTTGTGCTAGCTCATCTATTACTGATGTTTCTAATTGGATCATCTCCAGGGCATGGTTTATCTGGAGTTATTTCGCGGACATCCTCTATTTCTAGTGCCATTCAAGGCCTCCACAACCTAGATGAAGGAAGAGATATTTTCCAAAGCCGATTATATATAGAATATAATCAACTCACAATAGTTAAAAACAATGTATTAATTATAAATATAAAATCAATTTTGTCGAAAAATATTGTTTTTGCACTGCCGGGATTTGAACCTGGATCTCTATTTCTAATCTGGGGAAATACACTACCAATTGTGTTATAGCGACAGTATTTTTCATGGCAAGTTTTTGAACCTATATGTTATACTTTTTCAAATTAATACATCTGTCGTTCCATTATTTGAAAGCTATCTACATTGTTTTTACGGAATCACAAATGCCTTTGAGTAAACAATTGGTAGTGTACATCCCCGGATTGGAAATAGAGATGCAGGCTCAAATCCCGGTGGCGCAAAAACAATATTTTTCGAAAAAATTGATTTTATATGTATATATTTATAATTAATACATAAAATTAGTATTTAAAACATCATATAGACATATGTTCTGAATAATTACAACTTCACAATAAGAATGTGGTCTCCTTAATAAAAACAACGTCAATGAATAATTTAATATTATATTTTTACAATTTCATTTTCACGATTTTCTTTTTTTTTGGTATATAATACCAGATTCCCTCAGGGTTCTATCCTCTGATTACCGTCTAATTACTTGGGCCCCAATTCCTTGTGAGTGAAACTCAGTCTTTTCAGGTCGTGATGAGCCTAAAATCATGAACCGTGAGTCAATCACTGATATCTTTGAACCACACTCACTATCAGTGATTGAATATCTGGGAATATCGTGATTCGTTTTTCAATTTTTTTAAAATTCTATTGTTCTTATGACGCCACCGTTTAAATTGATTATCACTTGAATCAGCGCCATCTATCGGATTTTTCGTAATTTGATTAGAGCCATTTATCGGAATCTGTATTTGTTGGTCATGTTTATGCTAGCTGGTTGGTAACTTAATTTTGTTCCTTTTTTTTACATTTTGTGGGTATGTGTATGTATGTATATGCAATAATTTTCCATTAATTATTAATACTAGAATATGTTTATTTTATTTTATTTGTTTGGTGTATTGTGAAATCAGAAACTGTGATCACAGTCACAGTTTTAAATCACTGACATTGTCCAATACTAATCATAATTACACCAGTGAGTCAAAAGTAGCATTTTTTCTCATCAATAACAATCCAAGTAACAATATTATACGTTTATTACAACACGTTATACAGTAATATACATTCAGAGATAGACTAGTTATTCAGAAGAAGCTGTGATAGAAGAGCACTGTTCCCCCAGAGACGGCCTCCTATAAGGTTTGTTCCCCACCACTCATCTACCTACTTTCATGACACACATACACACACACACATACATTTACAAAGTGACAGTTCTCACAACACAGTTTTCATTTTTATATAAATAAACAATTTAACGTACAAATTTATAAAATACAGAATTTAATTTGAAAATATTCGCTTAGATGCTGGATATAATCACAGGTACTATATAATTTTAGGACTTCCGTGTGGTGAAGGGCTTCTCCCTTTGGGAGGTTTCAGCAAGGGACCAACCCTTATAAATAATTCTGAGGAACCTTCTAGTCGTACGGTCGTTAGAAAACTTGCCAGAGCACAGTAAAGGTTTAAGAAGATCTTAGGATTGGTTACCTTATAACAAGAGACTTACTAAATAATATACACATTCAATTTTTGATATGAAACTACTTTTTGATTACAGTTATACCGGTCACCGCCTGGTACTGATTCAAGGGTCGGCATTATTAGGTTGACTTACTTATTTGATAATAACTCGAGATCGCGAAATTAAAACACACACCTAGTCTTCTTCTTCTTCTTTCAAACAGGCAATCCACCCTTTAAGAGTGATTTGTGTCATTAAACAAGTCTAAACATTATTTTATAGAAAGCAGTACAACAATGCTATAGAACAGGGTCACACCTAGTCAGATTAAAAGAATTTATATTGTACTAATTTTGAGCAGTCTATTAACACGCTAATAACGCGTGCTTCACATACCACGGTCAACCTGCTAAAAAACTACTTCAATTATTGAAGAATTAAACATCCTTACAAACTTTGTCCATGGAAATGGCCTGTGGTGACCCTGCACGCGCCACGCTGACATGGCCGTATTGGGACGCACCCATCAACCATATAGTGCTCGAACCAATCAGCAGACGACTTTAACAGGTCCCGACACCAGCATCGCTACTCGACAGCATCTCCAGCAAGCCACTTCAGTGTTATTTAAATTGTATCAATTCATCTCCTCAATAAACGAAACCTTGTGTGTGCTCTTTCATTTATATACCCTGCTCTAGTTACAACAGACACCCTACATTGCGACCCACGATCGACACGCGTGAAACAAGAAGAAATTAGGAACTTCTATCTCACAGCATCTTAACCTTCTAACACAATCTTGAGTCAATCACATATATTTTAATAACATCAACACTCACACACCTCAACTCCTACAGGCTCAAGGAAGAATGAAAGGAACCTCATCTCGTGGAAGGTGCTCAACACGATCGACCAACTTGGTTAGAACTTCAATGTAGACCCCGTATCCTGGACTGCACAATAAATTTCACTGTTTAGAATAGGAAGTAAAAGATCATCCATGCCGTTATTCGAAATATTTAATCGCAAGTTTATGATTACAAAAGCCGTCCCAAGAGAAAGATGAAGATGTATAAGATACTACTGCCAAGGTGCATCTCCCTACACCCAACAAAATCACCGCCCTTTCATTCCTCGTGAATTATCCGCCGTTATTCTCCCTGAAAATACATCCCTTATAAATCCTTATGTTTACGTTCCTTGTTAATTTGATTGGCACCACTGGGTCTCCTGATTTATAATAATATACATGTGCGTGTGTGAGTATTGCCACCCTTTTTTAGAAAAAATAAGAAGACGGCAACTGAAAAGCGTCATTCTTATTACATCCGGCACGCGCTTCGGTTGGACGAAATCCAAAGAAGACAACCCAGATAAAAAGAACAACAACGTCGGACCAGAAAGACAGCAAAATTAAAGAGGTTGGTGCAGTTCATATATCATATGTGTGCTAATTGTTAATCGAAAACCTGAGAACCAGCTATCGATATATAGTATATAGACAAAGATATGTAGAGAGGCAATAACAATTTACAAAAGATCAAACAATTGTTTAAATAGTAGAGACGACAGTATCAGGTTTTCAAACACCAGGCTCATATATTAGAAGACAGACAAATAACCCCATATACTAACAACAATATTAAAAACCTTTTAACACAAATTTCTCCAAACCCGACACTTATCGCACTAGTAAATAACATCTATAATAGCTTAAATCACAGAATTATCAGAAATCAAACACCGGTAAAGATTAGTGATTTTACTTAGCGTTGAACTGCCGGCCTGAAAATACGCGTTTTACGATCACTGTAAAACGATACTTCACCGATAAGGATAATGACATTTATCCGAAATATTGGGACAGCAATGATCCTTCTCACGACAAACTAGACGCGAGGTAAGATGGAATTTTTTTTGCATTTGTGTTTATGTCTAGGTACTTAGAATAATCTTGTATTTTTTCTCAAATACTCTTAAAAATTGAAAGAAATATACGATGTGTTTTTTGATTCTCTTAGCTCTTAACGTAGCGCATTAACGGCTCGAGTGAAAACAATAAAAGTCAATAAGCAGTATTGTTTCGTAGTAAAACGTGCACGACTATGTATTGGAATCTCAAATAAAAATATTTTTATTACCTACATTGAACACAACATGAACACGGAATGCCGATAAATCTTTTCATTTGATGTGCGCCACTTAAATTATCGCTACAGAGTATTGAAACATTTCGTTTGGAAATTTGAGCTGTCACTCAATTAATTTGTATATGCCGGTACGCCTAAAAACTGGTAAAGTGAACATCGTAGGTATATCTATTATTATAACTAACAGACTCATCATTACGCTGTTTTTCCGTAGGGTTAGGTAAATAAGATGGAACGTCAAACTCTTCTGTCAATCTTGCACAATCCACTTTCATACATTAAGAATTAACAATAATCATTTCCACCCTTTACCCTATAAGTGTCGAGGGCTCTTTCTAATACTCTCAATTTCCCCCAATTTCGGTACTTAATGATCGACAATATGTTTTTATAAAGTTCTGGCTAGACTGAGAAGGAGATAGGTCTAGTAGCGCAATTGGTAGATATCACAGGAAAAGGTAACAGGGGCTGAAGGACCAACCAAAGCCAGGAAGAAACACGACCCACCTGAAAAATGCTCCTTTAGTTATCTGGATTTTCTTCTTCCACTGGATCCATAAGTCTTATGGCTCCAGGAAACGTAATTCCATACTCCGCACGAAGTACTCTTGAACATTCACTTCGGTGATAGCGCAAAGTGTCATGCCACAAGCACCATGTACAATCTCAAGATGTACAGATTTCGCCACTAGTAAAATAGTATTAATAGCAAGCTAAATATTATAAACAATCGAATCATTTTTGCAAATAGTTATCTTTTAAATTTATTTTCAACCACTTATACTTTATAGTTTTGTTTTTATCTATGCTTGTATTTTTAATTTCAGTATACATTGTTTCCTGAAGAAGATACCATAGATATTGAAAGATCTTGATTTATTAATAAATAGTGGTTGAAACAAAGTGTTTTGTCTTATTATTTGTTCAAATAACGATTTAAGAATCACTATTATGTAATGAACAGTTTTATATTCAAAACAGAGCGATGTGGACTATTTTAAAATGTAATAGATATACAATAATTAGTTATATGCTAAAATAACTAAAATTAACGACGGTTTAGCAAAAAAAATATACAAAATATTGCCAACATACATGAGTAAAAATATTAAATATAATTTTGAGGTCTACATTTATTCTACGAGAGGTCGGTGGGATTTTAGACTTCCACAAACAAATCTGGCAGGAACTCAAAATAGTTTATACTATAAAGGTGTCAAATTATTCAATGAAATGCCAGCATATGTAAAGTAAGCAACTAGTCTTGCTATTATTCGTAGGTTAAGTTCAGAATATGTGGCACTTATCTAAGTTTAATAATGGATCATTTTTCATGTGTTTATTTTATTTTATATTTTTAATCTCTTTACCTAATGCTAATTGATATTCAATGTAATTTAATATTTTTTATATGTAGTTTAAAGTGTTGCATACTACTTAGATGTAAGAATATTATTATATAATTTTTATTTATGAAATTAATTAATTAAGGGATTTTCACAGTGTAATAAACATAATATAACTAACATAACATATATAAAATCTACAGAAATGTTCAGGTACATAATTTAACAGTTTAAGAAGATAAAAAAAGGTGGAAGAAAGTGTGGAAAGGTTAAACTATTGCGTTAAAGGGAGATCAAGATGTGTTTGTAGGTAGAATGATTGGTTGAAATTGAAATTGTAGTGGTTCATAAAAATATATCTTTAAGCGTAACTGTTAGTTTCTCATTATGGTATTTGCATGAACGGTGAATAAATTAGTTTTATGTGTAAGTTGTTCTACTTTTAGGAATGTGGAAAAGTATGGACTGCCGGGTCGATCTAGATGGTATATGGAAGGATATTAGTTCTAATTGGCTGGGACAGTCAATATAGCCTCGCAGTAGTTTAAAGATGAGTAGTTGGTCAGCACGTGTTCTTCGATATTCTAGGGTTTTCACATTGTGGAGGTTTGTTGCATCTAAATAGGAGTTGAATTAAAGATTCGAAGAAAGATATTTTGTATTCATTCTAATCCCGCAATGTGTTCCGTATTCATCGAACACATCAGTCGCCACCTATATTATTGACACCTTTCCACGTTCAAATTCCCACCCATCCTTTTTCCATACTGTTTGACTAGTGTGAATTGTGATCTTGATGTCAGCAAGACGATAACGCGACGCGATACTTGTTCAGTTGCGACACCGCGATTGCATTAGCGGTGTGGATTTTGTTCAACTCCGGTGCATCAGCATTGTATTGTGATCCTGTGATTTGTGCACAGTGATTGTTGTGTGAGCCGCGGGTGAAGTGAGTGATATCGCCGTCTTCATTTGGAAGCGGAGATCTGACCACCCGCGTGCTGTTTGTGTGATCTCGGTTGTGACAGCGGGAGTAACGGAGGCGTCATACACGAGGTAAGGCGAGCAGTCCTTCAGATTCCGGATTTCCCTAGAACCACTGGTCCTTCGACTGGATCATCATCATCGAGCCATATTCTTTAATCCAGATTAATCATTAGTAGATTCTATTCGGTGCGGAATTTACGTTTTCTTTTCACAATGTATGTTCCAGATTTGAGATGCGTGCTCTAAGTGATCGCAAACGAATGCGAAATACAGTATTTTGAAGTAATATGGATTTTTGAAGTGCTTACAGGTTTGAAGTATAAATCCTAGCACTCTATAGACCTTGTAGGTAATATGGTCAATATGATTCTTGAAAATAAGTTTGCTATCGAGGATTATTCCTAGGTCTTTAACATCGCTTTTATTTTCTAGCTGAGTGCTGTCTATCGTGTAAGTAAATAATTGCAACAAGGTACTGTTAGATGGGGTGAATTGGCTCCGATTCACCCGCGTCAAGGAAGGATCACGTGGTGGGATCCGTGAGGAGATTCCCGACTGGCAGTCGTGTGACGAGTTGAGACCTTCCAATTCAACCTCATACAAGAGGCTAGATGAAATTTTAGCCCGGGCGCATGTCAAATTGAGGACGGCCGCCACCACAACCCATTTGGATGAGTTAAGTATTTGTGAAACTGAAAACCATGTTAAGTATCTCCCTGTCACTCGAAGAAGTGGCGAATGTTGTTGGAAAATTCTTTTAGTTACAGCAAAAGATGGACCTCTTTTAATTCATGCAATTTGTTGGACACTTTGATGTTGAACCATAATTATATTTTGCATTGTTTGATACCATTTCTATCCATCCGAGCCAGCCATTCCGACATTGCACAAACACACACCCACAGACTGAGCCTAGCCGGTGGCGGTGGCTTGATTTGTATATAATTTCAATTTATTGAGAAGTTAAACACAAAACAATATTAATATTTGAACTGTTTGGCGTCTGTAATAAATTATTATTGGTAGTGCTTACATATTAATTCGATTCGTATGAAAACCAGACTTGAATATGGTGAATAATCAGAAGCGAGCAAAAGTTTTCAAATGCACACGTACATACAAATTACGGAGCAATTATACCCACACGCGCCAAACTATCGACGATACGTCACCTACAGGCCAGTTTGCTATGACAAGTTGTGCCGCCGGCGGGACCGCACGCTACCCTTAGTTGGCCGCCACTAATCTGCGTTGCTCTAACGTTGTCTCAAAGTAACATTTAATATGGATGGATATAAATAAAACAATGTTATAACTCTAATTAAGTTTATTAGCACTACTCGAGTTTCGACTAAAACAGTAAGTCTCATCGATATATGAAGTATTAAACTAACTTCATACAATATAGGAGACAAAGCTTAGGTGGTAGACATGGATGGAGGAAGAGGGGGCGGAGTTACTGGCGGAAGGTGAAGGGGTGGTTGTAACGGGAATATTGAGAAGAGAAGAGAGGAGATGAGTTAGAAAATGTTACCTGATTTCATAACTATTTATTTTATTACCTTTACTCGTGACAGTATGGACAAGTTTACTAATACGCGAATTTGGAAAAGTTGTCATTAGTTAAATAACGACGATGCTCTTTTAATCTAAAGTTGAGATTTTTTAAATACAAATTAAATGTATCAATTAGAAAGAGACACATAAAATCAATTTTATCGAAAAATATTGTTGTTGCTACCGGGATTCGAACCTGGGAACCTACCAATACGGGGAACGTGCATTAACCAGAAATGCTACATCATTGACGACAAATTTTCGAACCTACATGTTACACTTTTCAAATTGACACATTTAACGTTTCATTATTTGGAAGCAATCTACTTTATTTATACGGAATCTCAAATACCTTTGAGTAATCCGATAGTGGACACTAGAATTAATAATTCATTTTTTATAAAATTTTGGACATGTTTGTATTTAAAATATCACAGACCCAATGTTCTGAATAATTACAACTTCACAATAAGAATGTGTTCTCCTTAATAATGTTGAGGTTTCTAGAGGTTTATCCAATAAATTTTCTATTGTAATCTCCGTATGAAATTTTGTAAACCCCGATTTATTCTAAGTAATCTATAATACGACTAAGTTGTTGATGGTGTAATACGCGGATCTAAAATGAGGAGAGAGGAATGTTGTTATTTTAGTGAGCATGTAAATAGTAGTTTTCTTCATAAAGTGTTATCTTAAGTGTTACTGTTTATCTCGAAACTCGAGTAGTGCTAATAAACTCAAGTAGAGTTATAACATTGTTTTATTTATATCCATCCATTATGATGAAACTCTGTAAAGGTTACGCCGATTCTATTGATAATATAACAATTAAGATTGTGATTGTTATTGAAATACTTAAAAATAGACAGATGGCGTAAACCGAGATGGACTATAGACGAGATGGACGTAGACCGAGATGGAATAATTTGTTTTGGCTATACCTTGAAATTGTGAACTCAATTGTAAACATCGTATCGGCAACACTAATAACAAAAAAAAATCATGATTTATGGTAAACGAAGGAGCCAGTTGCGGTCATCTCGGAGTCAAGAAATATATATTGTTTTGGCTATACTTTGAAATTGTGAACTCAATTAAACACCAATCTCCGCAGTCTTTCCTCAGTAAAGAGACATCGTATAGTCAACACTAAATAACCAAGAAATTGCCATGATTTTTGGTAAACAAAGGAGCCAGTTGCGGTCATATGGCGTTATGGGGTGTATTAGGAAGATTTACTTAATAACTTTCACATAACCAAATCAAATCAAACAAACTCGTGTGGTAGCCTGTACCGGGTATGTCGTGTGACAATGATGTTATACATTGTATTTCATCCTAGTCCCTTCACGTGAGAGTATCTTTGCTAGTGAGCCTTTTAATGGCTGTCTTGTACCCACTGATTTTAAATTTATAATTTTTGCAGTGGTATCTTGTCAAGAGAGAAGCATACTGAGTACCACGGCAAGGTATGCCGGCAGATGGTACTTCTCTTTCTCCAATAACTCCATATTGTATAACCGTGATATAATCAACCGTGATTCGGCGCATGTACATATGAAACGGAAATATTCATGAAGGAATGATGTTATAATTCGTGATAAGCGCCATCTAATAGATTCTGCCGAAACGTTTTACGCATTTGACCCGATATACTGAGAATTTGACCAGAAAAATAAACTCACATTTTTTAAGGATTTTTATTATCTTTGTGATGATATTAAATTTGATATACATATATATGCTAGAAGATGTTTTTTTACGCAAATAAAGTTTAAATAATATAATTAAATACGCTCAAAATGATGTTGATATTGTGCAGCGCATACATGTTGGTAACGAAACTATGATCACAGTCACAGTTTTCAATCACTGATATTATCGAATATCAATCACAATAACACCAGTTGAGTTAAGAGTAGCATTTTTTCGCATCACTGGTATAAACACATATTTTTTATAGTAGTATAAATTGTTTATTGATTTTTTTTTTTTTTTTTGCGTTATAAATGTGTTCTCTTTGAGCGGATTGTATATTGTAAATTATGATTAAGACACCATCAAATGGGCGTTGGAAGGTTTTTAAATTCAGTAAGTGTATTTTCCTGCACCATATGTAATTTTCTATTCGCTAATTGTGTGTGTAATTTCAGGATGGACGCATCCCTTCCTCCCCTTCTTTCTCTTCATCTTCCGCTTTGCTACTTTCTTTTTCTTGGTTACTTTTGTTGTCACCTGTACCTTAAACTACTTTTTCTGACATGACGGGAAAGGAGTCATGCCACGACCATACTTTCGACTTCAGTAAAGATTTCTCCTGAACAATGAAGGAAGGGGTACGATTTGATCTCTGCCGCTAAACAGGACACGACGGGACAATTTTACAACCGAAGATGACGCAAGAAATTCATGGCTAGCTAAAATGCAAGTAGATGACCCAGCCTTCCTGACGTTCTGGCCAGTCAGAGATACAAGTATTTACGGGTGCCTTGGACAAGTCAAATATGAATGAAGACATTTACTATGCGTGTAATGGTGGTAAAATGAATTTTGTTGTGCATTAGTAATATTAAGAGTATTGTAGTATTAATTCTATCTTTTAATTTTTTTAATTTAAAAATGAATAACTTTCCGCTCGTGTTCAACCAATTTATCAGATGTGATTTTTTGCTACATCTAACCTGACAAACTTGTCAGGTGAAAAATTTGTGTAATGTTATTTCCTAGGTGAAGATTTTCACATTTTAAAGAATCAAGTGTTTTATCACACTATTACTTGTGCAAAAATATGTTGATTTAGATCAGAGGTTTCCAAACTTTTTTGTGTCGTAGACCCCTTGCCATGTTTTTCGGTTTTTGGTAGGCCCACTACTTACCTGATATTGATTTTTTGTAAATTTATAATTGTAGTGAAGTTTAGTGTTAAAAACTTAAACCACAGAGCGAATGCCTACATCCTACAACTTACACAATTTTATAAACATATATAATATTTTTTTTACTTCATTGGTACTTTTATAAATAATGTATATGTCTTTATATTATAAGATTATAATGTAAGTAAATAGGTACTATCAGTGTATGTTGAGATCCACTATCGTGGACCCCCATTTTCATTTCATGGACCCCCAAAATTTTTTTTCGCTGACGTAGACCCCTTGCAGGTTATCATAGACCCATGGGAGTCGATATAGACCACTTTGGGAATCACTGATTTAGATATTCAAATAGTAATAAAATTTTATGATTTTATTGAGGCAAATATTCCCAATCTAATCTCTTTCATCTTATCACATTCTAGTGATGGTTCACTTATGGATTTCTACTTAAATATTCACGTATTTTTTTGTATTTTAATTAAACTTTGTGATTATAAAATTTGAACTAATCTTATTATTTTCCCTGAGAATGCTGGCTAATCTGAGTGGCAGGCGATATGGTGAATTCCGAGAACCAGACCCACGCACTTCATGCAATACCCTGAGCGCATTTGACGTCACATTTTGGCGCCCAACATGTCACAATATATATATATATATATATATATATAAAGTGATCAATTAAGCCAGCCGAAGACAGGTCATCAGACCTGTAATTACCCCATATTTCTATATATCTTCCATTAAATATAATAAAAATAGCTTCGTCTTTGTGAGTTATCTGATATTTATTTAATAACAGTGCCTTTGTAGGTAAAAATCCAGTATGCTAAAATAATATAATGGTCAAAATAAGAAAAATATTAAAGAATTGAAAAATATTAAATATGAATTAAATGTATTAATTATAAAGATATACATACAAAATCAATATTATCGAAAAATAAAAACATTGTTGTTGCGCTACCGGGATTCGAACCTGGATCTCATTGAAAATTGAAAAATATTAATTTTTCAGACCTATTCTAGATAATTTATTTAAAACATTTTACAGATAAAGAATATTGCTTTAAATAATTTTCAAAAAAAATCAGTTTCTCATTGAGTTGACATAAAATATATGCTGTTTCAAGGAAAAATGAATTATCAAATTTGATCTATAGATGGCGATGGTGTAGTGGTACTTGAAGCGAGTTCACGTAATAACTTTAAAAAAATTAATAAATATAGACTAGCCGATGACAGGTCCTAAGCCCTGTAATTACCTCATATTTATATATATTTTCCGTTAAAGTAGCGTTGTCTCTATGAGATATCTGATATTTATTTAATATAATTGTTATGTTACTATTTTGATATTGTCTGTACAATGATAAGCAAATAATAGATTTTTGTTGATTTTCAATTTCTACCGAGTAAATACTAGTTACCCATACTGAGATAGTATTTATTAAGCAAGAAGTATGAAAACAAAATATAAGTAATAAAATAATAAACGAATCAATTTCTTGAGACGGAATGTTTGAGATTTACATTTTCTTACACAATATAAAAACAAAACAAACTTTTCCCTGTATAGTTGAATTAGCATACGGCAGTGTCGGCAGTTGGTCCTACCCCTAATTTCCTTGCAATACTTTACAGAAACGGAGAGCCCACAGTACGTATCGGTATCGGCAGATGTGAGTTATGCCCACCATTGTAGTGTCAGGTGCGGATTAATCTGGCTCCGATGGCTGTGCAGCGAGCCCGAGCAAACTGTTATTTCGTTTTGAATGCCCAAGTGGGTGGGTTCAAATTTATAACTGCGGCGGGGCGGGTTGCGCCCCTGAACATGTGTCCAATGGAATTGAACGGGGAATTACAGGAACAAAGCTTTCTGACAACAAACGTATTTAAATTTAAATAAAATTTTATCAAATTTAAGTGTACAGAATGTGTTCGATCTTTATGACAAGATTCGCGGATCATCAGTTGTGTGCGACCCTGGAAGAAAGAGGACATCGTGGAGGAAAAATCTGAGGCAATAGTTTGGTCAGTCTAATGTAGAGCTTTCTCGGACTGTCAACAAAATCACTGTCGAAGTCAACAATCTATTCATGGTGAAATGGCAAACCAAACTGAGCACAAATCGGCTGTGAAATTGGCTGTCGCTGGAAAAAGTGTTGCCAAATCGAAAAACAAAGCTCTTAAAAAAACATCTAAATTAGTTTATATTAAGCAATGTCATTTTTTTGTACTGCCTATAAAACCCCGGCGGCGAGATCCCAAAGTTGCATAAATAGGAATTAATATATATTTTTTATGTTTACTTGGAATACTGGCTGTGTTAATTTAATGACTGCAAAAGTATTCAAAATAGAAGATATCTTTTCTTAAGCAATAATGTTTGTTACAAATAGTCGAGTTTGTGAGTAGAAACGGAAAAACTGAGAACGTTATCGAAAGGAGGGTTACTAAAGGGAATTAACTAAATAGTGCAGTTACTTTAGTAATTTATAACAAATTTGTTATTCAAACTTGTCAGTGAAGATAAGACTAACAGTACATAGTAGAGTCTTGGTACCAATAATGATATATGGAAGTGATGCTATCAAATTAGGAACGAGAGTAGTCTGTGTGCAGTGGAAATGAAACTTAACTTAACAGGACGTCTGATATAATAGTGCGATGCGTTCTATCCTTTTTGCCTGATAGAAAACGATAAAGTCAGCTAGTAAGTTTCTTATTTTCTAAATAGTAAATCTTGCATGTTGTATAAAAAAATGTTATATTATGTTTAGAGCTTCATTGAAAGATGGGAAAATAAATTTTATATGAAGAGAAAAAAATTTGTCCATTCAGGAGTTATGTAACAAGCAGAAAAATATATTCGATATTATAATACCTTTGAGCGCCTAACAAAAAACAACCCTTTGCAATTTAAGCACGGTCCTCCCTTCGAACCTCGTTTACAGACACACTGACATGCTTTGAACCGGGAAAATTGAATTATTTTCATTTATTTATTTGCAGCAAATACATTAGATAATATTTTATATTGGTGTTGTCTATTTGTTTGAATATAATTGCTTGTATTTCAATTATATTTTATACTAGCTACTTTTATATAGTACCTGACCCGTGTTTTTTTTATTTAGTTGCATTTTTAATATAGCTATTTAGGAGGGGTAGATGTGTAGGAGGGTGGAAAAACTCGGGATCCTAGAGTGTAAATTCTAGTGATGGATCTGGATAGGGGAGATGTAAGGTGGATAAGTGCTATTATTTTGCGCAGGTTTTTAAAGTTTAACTACGAAAAATTCGTGACAATTGGCAAACAATATAATATATTATTATTATTGTTACGGTAGATGGGCGGAGGGGTCTTAAAGAGTAATCACGCGAAATTTGGTTTGATCGATCTAAAGGTGTATACAAAACAAACTTACATTTAGTTTTATATACTGGCTAATACATCCGGTATTGCCCACCCACACTGCACCAATGTACCAAGCTCCCATCAGTTTTTCTTGCTAACTCTCAAATAAAAAAATATGGAGATTGCTGAGATTGCAATTAACTAAAGTGAATCTGAATTGCTGGGCGGCTATCCGCGCGTATTATTGTTGTCAATATCTGGTCAGTACAGGAGAGATTATGAGTTGATGGTCTGCACCCAGGTATTGGCCAGATGCGTTCAGGAACCGTCGGTGGTATGAAGGCGATAGACCTCAATACTTCAGTTACCTCAATTATTTATAAATTCAACACATAAAATTTAATGGCCTTCATTTTATTTTTATCACACAGATTTTATTCCCTATCCCATTTTCTTTTCCTTTTTCCTCAATAACCCATTCCCTTGGAATATTTTCTTCTTCATAACTTTTATCTCTCCTCAGTTTATTCTTTTATATTCTCATTTTAAACTTTTTCTCTCACATTTTTCTGCATTATAATCCTTTTTAAATTGTCCTCAGTGTTTAAAGTATACAATAATTACAGAGAAAATATGTAATTAGTTAAAATATTGATTCGTTTTCATTATGATTTATGTTTTTACAGATAAACTGTATGTTCCTAATAAAATAAAATATATCTCCAGAGAACTATTTGAATAAATTACATTTTATACAGCACATTTTTAAATAGAAAACAATCCGGTCCATTTCTATAGCTAACAATTTGAAAATTGTATCACTTTAATTTCGTTGTAATTATTACATTTTTTTAGAAATTATTCTACGCATGCTTTTCGCGCTCATCTGAAGAACGACTTAAAACACAAGTTAAAACGTTTTCGACAACCTCAGCTTGCATAACTTTAATCACAAATCAAAAACAAAGTTCTGAACTCACAAAATAAAACATGAGACGGTTCAAAGGCCTTATATCACAGTGTCCCTTTTAAGGTAGGTATGAAGGAATATTTTGTCTTAATATTAAACAGGTACTCGGGCTGGCTTTGGGACAGATATGTCACGAGAAGTACTCCCCGGAGAGCATAACTCTTATCAGTTGTCAGCATTTGGACGTCTTGGGCTAACTCAATAGAGCCTTGCGTCATATATTTACGTTATTATTGTAGGCCTATTTGACTATTATAGCTAAGGTAGAAACGAACTGAATATACAATGAAAATGTGGAAAAATAACGAATCATCACGTTAGAAAGAAAAACGATAAAATGATGCCAAGTAGGCTTTAACCCTTCCCATACCATGCAGTAACACAGGTCTACCATCATAATTAAACCTGTAATATTTCGTTAAATACATGCAACATTAAATTCATATTTTAGATAATCTTAAAGAAAATATAAGCGCTTAAGAATGACCAGTGAAAAACCAATTATGAAAAGGGAATCGTACAAAAACAATTATTTTTTCCGTTCACTCCGTTGTAAAGTTAATACGTTGGTAAAAATACAATTTGTGATATGAAAGACAGAGATCACACATTATTTTCACATTGAAAAGAACAAAAAACATACAAATATAATTATCTCTTTCTCACTAATTAAATGAAGAGAGATAAGAAGGAAGGACACATTGTATAGGACTTTATGAATGCTCAATATTTAAAGTAAATTTGAGCCATTAAAACCGTTTAAGCTAATAAAAACATTTTTTATAACTATTGTTTACGGTAACACGAGTTGACAGCATGGCTGCGTTTGGGTATTTTATATCACGGTATGGTAAAGGTTAAGGAATCAAGTTGTAGAGGTTTGTGGGATGTTAAAAATGAACGTAATGATTTAGAACAATCATTTATGTTCAAAAATACCGTTTAATAATTTGTTATAATGTTTTCAATGCTGACACACCATCTTCAGTAATGTTACTAATACTAAATTTAAGACTACTAGACAAAGATGGAAGAACACTCGAGAGGAATAAAAACCTTCAACAATGCAAGAACCGAGGGTCGTCGCTTAGAGAGTGGTAGTGTAAAATTAGAACATATTTGTAAAAAAACGAATTAAATTAGATATTTTAAAATAAGTAACAAAAATGTATGTCCCCTTTCCTGCGCTTGTTGACCACGCCCTTATACTCACCCAACCCAGAGTAGCACATAGTTCTTCAGTCTTAAGTTTAGTGTAAGTAACATTACTGAATATAATGCGTCAGCATTAAAAACGTTATAATAAATAACACACTAGTAAAAGTAAACAGTGTTTTCATTTTAAATATAATTAAAAATGGTCTTTCAGAAAGTTCAACAAGAAAATTACGAAAAATTATTCACCTTAGTTTACAGTGAGTATATGATTCAACAACGATGTAACAAGTGTGCAGATATATTCATTAGATTATTTGAAATTATTAAGGAAAAACAAAGTCAAACGGCGAAAATCTCCAGACTTGAAAAGATACTACTATTGCAATACGATTATAAGAATTGGCCTCCTGCATCACATTTCAATAGCGTCAAATTTATTTATCTCACTTGCTTTAAATGTCGACGTTTTTTCTCCGTAGATGTATATGAAATAATAAGAGACACAACTGAATGTATTTGTGTGCTACGTGTTACGGATCTATTTTTCAAAAATGTGTCCATATATGACATTGCATTTTATGCTATCCCAAAATGATTTATTTCATAGCATACAAAATATCATTTCACGTGATATGGGCGTGCCTCAAATATAATACTAAGGTCAAGTAAAAGAGCCATCGACCGAAACTTATTGAGTGTCCCCGGAGGTTTAAGTGCTACGGGGGTGGGAGATTTATAGATCTTAAGGGACGTATTCATAAATGAAATTATACACTGACATGTCAGGCAAGGTGAAAACACGGGGTAGAAAAGTGGGCATTTTATATAAATGTTGAACCTTTGGATTACTTTATTAAACAAAGTGCTCGCGCAGCAAAAACGTACCGAGTTTGAACAAAATTGCTTAATTTCGCCGTGTGCTATTTCAATGATGGGATTATTTCATTTATAATATTTTGTTTTCATGTTTTTAAAATTAATTATTATCAAACATTAAAGTATTGTTTAATTTATTTTTAAATTAGCAGGCTACGCGGCCAGAGTATTCAGACACAGGGTAAGAAATATAAGATAAAAAATCCCTTTCTGCACTGGCCGCAAGATTCACGAAGATCCTTGCGGTTAAGAGTTTTCCAGGGGAAGAATTGAGAGGAAAAATTTGTGACAATAAGAATTGTTGGCGAAGGTTGTTCTGGAAGTTATATCATAATATAATTGGGAAAATTAAGTTGTCCTGTACCAGACTATTTGTCTATTTTTATTGATACATTATTTTATTTTTTACATTGAAGCAAATTTATTAATATTTTAGAGAGGACTTTTTGGACGTGTGTGTTATGTACGAGTATCGTATGTTATGAATTATGGTTGATGTTTATATGGGTATTATATATATTAAGCGTTGATTACAAGGATTTTGCAGGTAGTTTGATTGATGAAACTACTTAAGACTTACTGCCTGGTGGGTCAAAACAAAACACGTCCGGCGGTGGTGGGTCTTTTTAGATTAGGTTTTCGGTTTTTTAATCGTTTTTGGGAGATTTTTTATAGATATATATATTCAAATATGACTTAATGAAATGGAATCATGTACTGTAATCTTTATACTAAAAAATTAAAGTTTTTATCAAAAATATTACGAATAATGTACGTAATCTTGCGCATCAACAAACGGCCTATTCGGACCAAATACAAATATCTTTTTAACACGTGATCTTCTCGTTGGCTGCTTATTTATCCTTCTCTGAATTAAAATGCATTATATATATATTAGTGTTTTTTATTTTTTTCACATAAACAGAATGAAAATAATATGAACAAAATATTTATAGAAGTGAACAAAATATGTTTAAAATGCATCATTTTTTATACGAAATTCTATCAACAATATTATAAGCAGAAGCAAATGTAAAAATATTCAAAATAGATATAATGTTGTTTGTGTTCTATGAATTCCGGTCAGTAAATTGTTTGTTATTCTCAGAATATAATTATTAAAAATATAAATAACAATTAATATTATTTAAAAAATAAGGAGGCCTTTTTTCATTTAAATATTTTTCAACCATAATGTATTTTTAAACAACATTTATAATTATAATTCAAAAGCAACAGGAATAATGGAAAGCCGGCCATAAGTTCACCAGGTAGGTTCATAAAACTTTATTGGTGACCCTTTTTGGGGGACCCAGAAAGGTGCAACACACTTGAAGCATGTATTACTGCCAGACGAAAATAAGTCAAAACAAATAACAATATAAATATGTGTACAATAATTGAACTGGATCACAATACACAAACAAGGTATGTGTCCTTTGCATACCCTCTCTACTGAACGTTAGAAAGGAGAGTAAAAAATATGCTTAAGGTTGATAATATATATTTTAGCGTGAGCGATGAGAGGCAATCCCATTAAAGCGACTGTCTTAGGTTAATTTGTATGCGTTTTTTACATTTTTATCAATAACTCATTTGAATCTCTTCCGAAAATATTGATTTGTTTCTCAAATTATTTGGAAATGTTTAATATAAGATTAGCTAGAAGGAAACACAGCATTAAAATAATATCTGTCGCGTAATTAATATTTTACAAACACCCTGGTCAGATCTGACTCACCACCGTAGAGGATGGGTTAATATAAAAGTGGTGGATGCCGCCAATATTCATCCGATTCACGAAGGCAGAATTGAAACAGTTGGAAGTTATTTTTAGTTTATCGAAATCATACTGGTGTAAAGTCACCACGTCAATCAGTGACTACATCAGTTGCATGACGTATTTCAAACCAAAATACAGATGAATCACAAATCAGAACCATTGAAGCGTAATCATTTTCAAAGCTCCCAAAGTTCAATCGGATGATATGCCCGCCAGTCATGGGTAAATGTTATAATATTGATGTTTACAAATCTCTCTCTCTGTAATTAGTAACTGGCGCACATTTTGACGAGGTGGTCGTATTTGAGGTTCAGTGATTTCGCAAAATAATTTCCTAAATTCTAAATTTCATAATGATCATTAGAACTCGCAATTCGCTCTGATCTGTCGATAGCGAGCACAGAAAATCGTCGTAACATAACTCATTTATCAGGAGTTATATCACCGACATAACTCCTGATCTAAAAGCGTATGGCGAGATGCAATGATTTAAAAATTGTTAAAAAATTATTCTTATAATTCGTGGTAGATGAACTGGAGCTCTAAACTCAATTGTGTGTGTAATATAAAGTTTAGTTTACTTGAAAATTAAGATAAAGAATATTATTATATTAGGAGAACACATTCTTATTGTGAAGTTGTAATTATTCAGAACATAGGTCTGTGATGTTTTAAATATGAATTAAATACATTAATTAGAAAGATATACATATAAAATCAATTTTATCGAAGAATATTGTTGTTGCGCTACCGGGATTCGAACCTGGATCTCTTTCCTAACCGGGGAAGGTGCATTATCCAACTATGCTACAGCGTATATATATATAAATCTGCATTATTATTATCATATTATAAAATATTAATTTGACTTCGCTGGTAAGGAAAAATCCCGGTAGTAGTAAAATATTTTTTCGATTGTAGAATTTTTTTGTTCCTTTTTTATTGATATATCTAATTTGTTATAAATATAATATTGTATTTAATACAATAAAAATATGTTTTTCTTATAGATAAATAAGTAGACTACTAATATCTAAATTGCATACTCAAAAGGGGCTCCCCTAAAATATGTTATATTTTAGATATATCATCCACTGTAAATAGATATTAACCCTTCCCAAACCATGCAGTAATACAAGTCTAGCATCATAATTAAACCTGTAATATTTCGATAAATACATGCAACATAAAATTCATATTTTAGATAATCTTAATGAAAATATTAGCGTTCAGGGATAGTGAAAAAGTAATTATAAAAAGAGAATCGTACAAAATCAATTATTTTTTCATTCACTCAAAATTAATATGTTGTTAAAAATACCATTTATGACATTAAAGACAGAAATCACACACTATTTTCACAGTGAAAAGAACAACCAACATACAAAAATGTAATTATCTCTTTCTTACTAATTAAATGAAGCGAGATAAGAAGGAATGACACATTGTATAGGACGTAATGATGCTCTAAATTATATTATTAATCATTTATTTAAATTTGTATGTTCAGTATTTAGAATAAATTCGTACCATTAAAGCCATTTAATCGAATAAAAAGATTTTTTTAAATTATTATTTACGGTAACACGAGTTGACAGCATGGCTGCATTCTGGTATTTTATATCATGGTATTGTAAAGGTTAAAGATAGTTCTCGAACAATTATTTTGTTGATATATACAAATATTATTTGTTAATTTAAATGTTTTTTTTTATATTAGATTTAATCTTCTAATCATAAGCTGATGCTAAGTCTACTAGATTCCATAGTTGTTGTGTAAATACATTTTTTTATACTATTTAAAATTAATATAAGTAGACGCTTGTACTGTAAACTATAATACCGACACTTTATTATTCACTCGAATAGAAGCGATCACTTTAACTCTATATTCAGTTTGCTTCCACTGTTCAAATGGTAGATATCAGATATCTATAAAGTTTCCGCGAGCTGCGAACATATTGATTTATTATCTCACTAAATTAGAGTTATAGGGGTAAGTTTTTTCAATTAAAAGATTAAAAGTTCCCGTAACTGGGTGTGTACGGTACCCAGGATCGTGCTGTATTAACTACTACAATCCTATTAGAGAATTATTTTGCAGAATTGTTTACGTATTCAAGAAACTTCTAGAAAGACTTCATTTGGATCAACAACGGGAAATTAATTACTGGTAACAATTGTAAATTTTCCCCTAAAATATCCTTTAACACTTGCTGTCCGGTGGGACAAAACAAAACTCGTTCGGCGGTTGTTGGTCGTTTTAGACCCACCTCAAGATTTCAGTTCTTCAACCGTTTTGTGGAAGATTGTTTATAGATATTTCATTTGAAATATGATTTAATGAAATGGCATGATGTGCCGTAATATTTCTGATAAAAAAATAAAAAATATTACGAATAATGTATGTCAGTTTTTGAGTTTGAGTTTTTTACGAATGTCTTAGGTCAGTTTTAGAGCGTTTTTTTTCACATTTTCATTAATAACTCATCTGGATCTCGTCCGATAACATTTATTCGTATCTCAAATTATTTGGTAATATTTAAAAAGATTAACTAGAATTATAACTAGAAGCTAAATGAATATTTGAAGCGTAATTCATATTTTTACAAACACCCAGGTCAGATCTGACCCACCACCGCTGAGGATGTGTTAAGTAATGTATCGTGATTCGGGCTCGCTACGTGAGATGAGTATTACTCGTTTTATTATGCTTAAGTTTATTAATTTTTCATAGTTGATCATTGTTGAATTTAATAACTTAAATCAATAAACGAAGCATACATATTTTAATTGGCATCTCTTATTGCGTACGTTAGTACACAACAAGAGATGTCAACGACCACTTATAATACACAACATGGGTGGGTTCGCCGATCTCCGTTTCTCTCAACACTGATGATGATGATGATCAGGTTGAAGTCGGGAAAAGAAATAAAACACAGAAAAATATACACTGTAGGCAGATTGCGGTGAGTGAATGAGTTCCCAGCCGCAGTGTACCTCATTTCATTTAGTCATGGACAATGATGCACTATTATTCATTCATATTTAGTCATGGACGATCATGACATTTTCCCAACATTAAACAGATTCCAATGAGGTGCCGGTTAGGCGCATTTCATAAACAAATTTACGGTTGATACTTGAAGTCAGTACTGGGCGTCTTTACGACTGATGGGAGTTTTGTTTCACGCACCGAAATTTTCAGGGTGCGTTCGGCCACGTCGGGCGGTAATAATAAGAGTAGAAGCGATTGCGTCTTTACTATCTTCTCTTTGACTCTATAAGATATTCTACGGTAAATTATTCATATAAAGATCATTATCGCGCGACTCATCATGCAAATTGTGCGCCACATTTTTTATCTTTTTTTGAGGTCCCAATAAGCGTTTACAAAACAAAACATGACAAAAGAGCTGCAAAAGTTTGGATCTAAACTATTGAACTAAACTTAATACAGTCCGGATCTGGCGTCATCGGACTTTTTACTGAAATCAAAGGAAATTTTTGCATGCAGACTGATGACGGCCACCACAAAACAGTGGACAATTGGTTCAAGAAACAGTCAGCAGATTTCTTCAACAAGAGAAATATCAAGCTCGTTTTCGGTATTAAAGA
The DNA here is from genome assembly GCA_031772225.1 of Eubasilissa splendida. Classification (NCBI taxonomy): domain Eukaryota; kingdom Metazoa; phylum Arthropoda; class Insecta; order Trichoptera; family Phryganeidae; genus Eubasilissa; species Eubasilissa splendida. The sequence continues at coordinate 21,855,405 of CM062864.1, forward strand.
TGCTTGAACGTCAACAAGGATTATATTGAAATGTATTTTCTTATTTAGGAAAACACATTCTTATTGTGAAGTTGTAACTATTCAGAACATAGGTCTGTAATATTTTAAATATGAATTAAATATATTAATTAGAAAGATATACATATAAAATCAATTTTATCGAAAAATATTGTTGTTGCGCCACCGGGATTCAAACCTGGATCTCCTTCCTAACCGGAGGCTTTACCAACTAAGCTAGCGACATATTCGACCCTATTGACTGTATATCCTATCGTTTAAGATATACATATAAAATCAATTTTATCGAAAAATATTGTTGTTGCGCCACCGGGATTCAAACCTGGATCTCCTTCCTAACCGGGGAAGGTGCTTTATCCAACTAAGCTACAGCGACAATATTCGACCCTATATGTTACCTTTTTGATATTAATACATTTAATCGTTCCATCATTCGATCTATCAGTTTACTCAAAGGTATTTGAGATTCTGTAAAAATAAGGTAGATGGCTCTGTCGAATGATTAAAATGTATTAATATCAAAAAGGTAACATAAAGGGTCGAAAATTGTCGCTAAAAATAATGTCGCTGTAGCTTAGTTGGATAAAGCATCTTCCCCGGTTAGGAAAGAGATCCAGGTTCGAATCCCGGTGGCGCAACAACAATATTTTTCGATAAAATGATTATATGTAATTTATAATTCAAACCTTACTCCTCAAAGAAGAATGAACTTATCGCGCCAAATTATGATACAGAATACCACAATATTAGTTTAGGAGAATATAGCAGTCTCCAACTGCCTGACTCAGGACCGATTTATGTTCTCATTAGGAACGCTATTGTTGCGCGGAATGTTGAACCGTCACCGAAAAGCTCTTTGCGTCGTGATCACAGATCGGTTGTTTTCTAAATATGCATGCTCGGCAAAGGCCCGATGTGCTCCTATCCAAACCATGTTGGCTACTAAAATGGGGTCAACGACGGAACAGAGAGAGACCACGTGCACTTAACCCCATCCACCACCACTCGGGCATTGACCTATCCTAACCGCTTAGTCGGTTATGCCGTACCCTGTATAAGGGGATGAAAATTATCACAATGATGATGAGGTACGTATGAAACTTGTACCTTCTTCTCTAGTCGGTTTCTTTGTTAGTGAGCATCGTGATCTTTGGGTTGTTGCCTGTTTACAACCCAACGATTTTCCTCCACTTTTCTTGCCATTCCATTTGACAGTATTGCCTTTAATCTGGTCGGTCCATTGAGCTGCAGCTCGGCCCCTCCTCTCCGGTCTTTCATATGTTTAGTTCTCAAATTTATCTAAAATTAGACGATGCAATATTGTAACCAATTAACAAAAAATATTTTAATTAGTTTCACCGCCTAGAGCGGAAATATGATACCTCGGTATCCAAGATATCTGGATCCTATCTAGTAGTACAGAGCTCTGAACTATCTTGAAAGGAAGCGAGCGAACTACCGACTTCCAGGATGTCTGGAATAATTAAGAAAATGTTAAGAAATTAGATCTTGTAATTTAATTATTTATCTCAAAAGCTTTATTGCTAGCGGCCGGCGTGCAGCGGGGGCAGTTCTTTGAGTCGGAAAACAGCTTTTTAAGGAGTCATTAATTAAAGTTCCGCAGAGGTTTTATGCCCTTTTGTGAATAACCTCAAAAACAAGGGTTCACTGTGAAATACAGTACAACAAGTACCTGCCAACCTTTTCCTCGGAAACATCTCGAAATTAAAAACTTGAGAAATAGTAGAGTAAAAAGTTAAATGCAACATAAGTCTTGAAAATCTGAGAAAAAAAAGATATTTTTTATTAGAGTTCATTTTTAAAGGTAACATGTTTCGAAATTATTTTTTAATATCTAATTACTCTATTTAATATCTTATTACAATACATAATAATATCGTCAGGATTATGGCCCCACTGTTATGCAGATGATACGAAAATTTATTTTTTCTGCAAGCCGGGTGAGACAGAGGTATTAAAAAGAAAAATTTCAAGTTGTGTAGATAAAATAGGCGAGTGGATGGCACAAAATACACTTACATTGAATCCATCCAAAACCGAATTACTATGGACAGAAACACCTAGAAGGCAAAACTTAATACAGAAATCAAATCAGCAGTTAAGTTGTTGGGCGTGCACATTGAATCTGATCTTTCAATGAATACACAAATCAGTAAAACTCTCAGTGCATGCTGACATCAACTGAGACAGATTAAAAGTATTCGGAGTCATCTTCCTCTCGAGGCAGCCCGTCTACTTATAAATGCATTTGTGGTGTCACGTGTGGACTATTGTAACAGCATCTATGCTGGCCTGCCAATGTTTCAGCTGGATAGATTGCAATCTATTCTAAATGCGGCTGCACGGATAATATATGAAGTTTCCAAATTATCTCACATAATATCCCTTTTACATCAGCTACATTGGCTCAGATTCCCTGAAAGAGTTGAATTTAAATTGAGCTAGTTGATGTACAAGGCGCCACACAACATGGCGCCTCTGTATCTTCAAGAACTTTGTATCCCAAACAATTTGAATGGTAGACGTCAAACTCTCAGGCTGCAGGAAGGGTTGTAGAACCGACCAACCATTGCCAGAAGTCTAAATTTAGTGAACAGGCATTTGCGGTGGCAGGCACAAAATCGTGGAACTTTTTGCCCTCCGTTACAAGGAACAGTGCATCAGAGACTTTATTTAAGAAGAAACTAAAAACGCACCTTTTCAAAAAATCATTTTCATAAGTGAAAATAACGATTTTTAATTTAAAAAAAAAAACAAAGATAATTGTAGAACTATAAACAGTTTATGTGTAAAGCGCCCTTGAGGTTAAAGTTTTTCGAATATGGCGCTATACAAATTATCTATTATTATTTATTACTAGTACACTATATCTTCGCAGAGGTAGGCAGATAAGATAGAATGTCACACTCTCTTCTTGGTTGTCGAAGCTTTTAACAGGGCAGACCTCTAATGTATGGTGTATCTTAGCACGCCAAGTATTTATTACAAACGAAAGTTTAAACGCACCGTATAATTCAAGAATTCTACAGCCATTTAGTACCGAAGTGTACCGACCCAATGCAGATAACAATAGACTTCCGAGAAGCCAACGAAGGAAGGAAGAAAACACCTCAAGCGAGCATCTCCAGTTACGAACTGTATTTGTGAAAATTAACACTGCCCGATGGGCAAAACAAAACACGTCCGGCGATGGTTGATCATTTTAGACCCACCTCAAGTTTTCAAATTTTCAACAGTTTTATGGGAGATTTTTTATAGATATTTCAATTTAAATATGATTTAATGAAATGGCACGATGTGCCGTAATGTTCCTACTGAAAAACTATGGTTAAAAATTAAAAAATATTACCATTAATGTAGGAGTTTTTTACTTTTATTTTCATCAATAACTTATTTGAATCTCGAATTGTTTGGTAATATTTAATAAAAGATTAGCTAGAACTAGAACTAGAAGCTAAACGAATATTTGTAACGTAATTTATATTTTTACAAACACCCGGGTCTGATCTGACCCACCACCGCAGAGGATGTGTTAACTTTCTAATCGTTGTACTTTCAATATATCATTTCTGATATATTTTGTAGAATGTTAAAAAATAATCAGACTACCATGCTTTTAGAATTTTAAAAATTTTCAAAACTCTCGGAAATGTTGACGTTTAAAGTTGGGCTCGATGGAAAACGCTCTGATTACGGTGTGACGTCACTATATCAATACTCACCTGCCGGAGTGTCATTTCCGACTTGTCAACTCGGAAGATGTGATGTCACACGATGAAATGGTATAAACCGATCATTTTTAAAACACACAACTTTAAACATATGTACTTATCTTTGTCATATTTCAAGATATCGAAAAAATTCTTTCAGTTATATAAATAAGTAACTTTTCTGCTTCATGACCCGAAATAAACGCCATGTTCTGTTTTAATTAAATACTTTGCTCTAGTCATAGCCTACACATTCATTTGCACATTCCACATTCATATACACTGCGACATACATCAACACGCGTGAGTATTGAGAAGAGATAGGACCTTCAGTGTCGCAGTTAAAACGGCTTCGTCGCATAGTTTCTCAGATTTCATTGTCTACTCGCCATACTCTTTGCTATATCAGCGATCCTTTATTAATTCTATCAACTCTGCTACATTCTCACATAATTTGTCCACTCCTCACTCTTATACCTACCAATATAAATCAGTTTCGTTTTTCTTGTGTCAATTTTGTCAAATGTGCGCAATATTTGTCTCCAGCACCACATCTTAAATGTGTCAATTCGTCATCTCTACCTAAAAGATACTAAAAACGTATCAAATTTATGTATTTTTTCTAATAAATGATTAAAAAATTCCGAAAAAGTGTGGAATGCCAACTTTAAAAGCAAAGCGTCAAATCACCGTTTAAGAATTTTATTTCTCAAATAAGGGAAACTCCCGCATTTTAAATATTTTCATACCCCAATCGTAAACATTCCACCGTTGCCCGCGCAAAGCCTCCGCTGAATATTACCGAAACAAAAGAATACATTACTTTCGAAGCCTTCCTGGTATTGTACAGCCTCTTCCCTGGCAGATTTCCTCGGGAAAATATGGAGATGGGTTTTTCGGCGTCACATCTCATAGGATTACGATGCCGCTATTTATATGTACGAGGCCTACATTACCTGTAGCTAAATAATACTACCTGTGTAACATCAGCCCCTGCGAGGAAGCTGTATCATCTCGACGGATTCGCAGAAGATGTAAGCATCCGAAAATATATTTTTGAAATTCGTAATATCTGCGAAATTATGTTTTGAAACATTTTCGTACGAATCTGATGAAATAGATTTCAAATTGATATCTTGATGTGTTTAGATAATCTTATATATAATATCTCTAGATCCTTCACTATGCAACGCATAGGGAAAAATAATATAAAGATTTAATTGGATTGATACGTCAATTTCCTTTTAAATATACGAATTTGTTGGATATGTTACCATTTGATTCTAAAGATCTGATGTCAGAAATCCAGAAATGATTTTATACTTATATTACGAATGCAAATAGTTATATATATATTCTCAGTATTATTTTATATATTTAAATCCTGGACACATTCCTAAGAAATAATAAGGCAATTGTAGATGTGATTCTACAAACGAATGCACAAAATAAACAAGATGGATAAACTAAACAATGTTATATCTCTAGCTACTGTTTCTTTCGAAACTCGAGTAGTGCTAATAAACTCAAGTAGAGTTATAAAATTGTTTCATTTATGTCCATCCATTTTGAAGAAACTCTACAAAGTTAACGCCGATTCTATCAATAATATATGGATAGAGTTAGGAATGAAAATATTATGGTTCGGCTGAATAAAAGAAAGAAATACTTAAAAAACAATAAAAATCAGAAAATTTCAATATCCCGGATCAGACATTCAGAAATGTGTCAGAGCTTGCATCTTATAATACAGGAAAAGATTTTTTATTTCAAACTGTCTTATTTGATTGAAGCTACTATATGTCAATCAGGGGCATGCATTATTAAAAATTCTGTGAAACAAATATAAATGAAATAAATGGATTAACATAAACGTAAACACTATTTTACAATTAGCGCCATCTGTGTACCAGTAGAGACAACTTACCGCTGTACCCATGGCGTTCTTATAGATTCGCCACCTTGACCTATTCACATGTGAATTACTCGAGTCATATAATTGGTTATTTACTGAATTGAAAGTTTACTGTTTTATATGGAGTCGTTACCTATGCTGTTTTTAACAGAATAACATTAGAAAGGCTTACAACTGCTTGCTGATCATTGTAGTGTCTACATCCTTTTACTAATTCGCGAATTTTACTATCTGACTGTTTTAACGTGTTGATTTCATGACCGTTCTTCACATTTGAGGTGCATTTGGTTTATTATTTGATTATTATTTCGTTTAGTTATTACGTGAAGGATTTTCAAACAATAAATGAATCATGTTCAGTCATAAAAAGTGTTCTTAATTAAAAACGTTCATATATTATTATATTGATTTTTATAAGGGTAAGAAGATATTATTTTACGTTAATACTTAAACTTAAAAAACACTAGTAATAGTACTCGATAATTACAAATATATACATGGTAGGGTCGTATAAGCGATGGATTTATTTTGTCAAAAGACTTTGGTTAAACGAAAGTTCATAATCCTATGTACAACATATATTGTAGTACATATATTATATATGATTGTGTAATATCATTGGTAACAGCAGCATAACCTAAATCTATACTTACTGCACGCCACTGATGTCAATACTGTTATGAAGGAGGAATCTAGAATATGTAATCAAGGACCAACTAGGAAGCACAACTTACCTGAATTTTCTCTGATGTAGTCACAGCTTTCCTGAGCTTCAGAAACAACTTCACTGATTTGCATTAAGTACTAGTAATTTCGGGGGGGGGGGAACCGGCAATATGCTCCTGTCATAAATACTCAATATGTCAGAAAGTGACACATAATATGACGCCTCTGTATCATCAAGAGCTTTATATCCCAGACAACTTGAATAGTAGACGTCAAACTCTCAAATCTGCCTCTACTTCAACCGCAGGTAGGGTTGTCAAATCAACCAGCAGTTTCCATAAGTCTAAGTTATGTGAATGGGCATTTGCTGTGGCAGGCTCTTTGCCCTCCGTCATAAGACTCAGTGCATCGGAGACTTTATTTTAAAATATACTAAAAACACACATTTCAAAAACACATTTTCATAAGTTTAAATAACAATTTATACATTTAAATACAAAGATAGTGTAGGACTATAAATATTTTATACGTAAAGCGCTCTTGAATTGAAATTTTATACGAAAAAGGTGTAATAAAATTAGTATTCACGTAGTTTCGGCCCTAAATGGTGTTTTGCAAAAATATAAAATTAATATATTTTAATTTATCATACACTTGTGATAACTAAGTTCTATCTGTCAAATGGTATGCACGTTTGCAAACAATGCAAACCAGAAAACAAACATTTGCGAGCATTGTGCATCCAGTAAAACAGATGCAGTTACCAAAGCAAATAATACAAATGCACTAATATACGGAGGGAGTTTGGCACTGTAGCGTGTTCTGAAACTTTAGGACTACCGCAACTTTATTCAAATATTGCATTTAAAGTGTTTACTGATGTTTTAGAATATAATATCACGTATTCAATTAACAACCTTTGTTCTGGATTCGTAAAACACACTTTTGGCGCGTCTTTCAATTCAGCCGCAACCGTAGTTATTGACACAATTCCGCATCCGAACTCCCACCCATACATTTACTCATGTTCGTCTCGTCATTTTGTGACCTTAACGTCAGCAGACGTCAACTTGACCGATATTTGTTCGATCTCGGCACCGCGATAGGATTCGCGGTGTGGACATTTTAGCTACAGTGCACCAGCACTGTAGTGTGTAGTATTGTGTTTTGATCACGTATTGTTTGTTGTTTGTGTGCCGCGGCTGAACTTGTGGCGTCGCCGTATTCAAGTGGGATCGAAGATTGGCTCAGTCGAATGTAGATAGTGTGATCTCGACGGCGACTGGCGGGATAACGGAGGCGTCATATACAAGGTAAGGCGAGCAGTTCTTGGTCACTGGTCCTTTGACTGGAATCCTTATTCCTTCATCGACCTCATCTTATACCCAGATTTCTTTAATTCCTTCCCATACCTTGCGGTGATTCCGATTTACGATCGGAATTGTCGTATTCCATTCCGCGGGACGCGACCCGGAAATTTGCGCAATTCGTTCATTTAGATTCTATCCATCCGATTTACAGTTCGAATTCAACCTCTGTAGAAAAGAAGATAAAATCGATAGCTGTAATGAAATTTCTAACAATAAATATAATTGCTGTTCCGGCATACTGTATTGTTCTAAATATTACGTTCTGGAGACAAAAAGCCTTGAATATGTAGAAATGTGTATTCTTCTTCAGTTGTAACAGTCAACTGAAGACATTAGTAGAATCAGAACCACGCAAACAATTTGAGAGCTTTGTGAAAAGAAAACGTAGATCCCGCGCCGATATGGGGTCTTGAGAACGAAATTGCACGATCTTCGAGTCGCGCGTCCCGCAGATTGGATAAGGCTAAAGGGGGAGGCGGTAAAGGAAGGAAAGAAGGAAATAAGGGACTTGGATTATCGGGGATAAGGATCGATGATTGGAGGGAATCCAGTTGAAGGCTCAGTGGATCTCGGGGAATCGGGAATCTGAAGAACTGCTCGCCTTACCTCGTGTATAACGCTTCCGTTACTCTCTCAGTCGCAGCCGAGATCACACACACAACACGCGGGCGGGCAGATCTTCTCTTCCAAATTAAGACGGCGATATCAATCACATTACCCGCAGCTCACACAATAATCACTGTGCACAAATCCACACCGGAGTTGAACTAATCCACACCACTAATACAATCACGGTGTCGCAACCAACCAAGTATCGCGTCGCGTTAACGTCTGCTGACGTCAAGGTCACTATTCACACTAAGGAGACGAGCATGAGGAAAGGAATATTTGGACAGGAAAAATGTGTCAATAATACGGTCGCGGCCGAATCGCAAAGCGCGCTAAAAATGTGTTTCACGAATATGGAACAGCTTGAAGTGCAACAGTTCTAGACCACTTAAAACAGCTATAAAAATCAAAAAGCTTGCCAAATGGGTGCCGCACTAACTAAACAACTATAAAGTTGAAAAAGCTTGACAGAAGGGTGCCGCACGAACTGAACGAAAACCAAAAAATATAATTTCAAAGATTGTTTTATGCTGTGGCCTTGAAACATTGCCTCATACACCATACCCATCAGACATCTTACTAGCAGATATCACTTGTTTAATAACTTCTTATGAAGTACGGTCATCAACTAAACTGCAACTAAAGTCTAAACCTCAAAAATTTTACACCACCGGAATAAATGTGGAATTATGATTCAATTATAAAAAATGTGTTGATTCTTAAGGTTCTTATTTTGTTTAATACTTTTAATTATTTAATAAAATAATTATGTACTCGTCAGGTATACATTATATTTTGTCACTCGATTCGCTAAGGAAGTAAATTACATTAATTTTCAAATACTATCAAGCTCGTTACGTAAAGCATAGTTCTCACGTGTTAATAATTATTATTTATTGAAGAAACTGAAAAAGAATATTGATATATTGATTTAAATCGAAAATTCACTAGATATTAGAAAATTAACAGTCGTGTGAATGAATAATGTGCCAATAAAAAATGTTGGGTGATGTACTCTATTTCATGGTCTTTGTTGTTGGAGGTAATAACTCATTAGGTTAGTATGTTCGTCATTCCAATAAACCTTACCTTTACCGTTCTGGCCATCTAATACTTTGGAATTTCGGCCGACGTGAGACAGATTGTATTTCAACGATGACATGTCAACACGTTTGCTTCTTTAACAATCGAGAGTAGCGCCGTGAATTTAATCCGGACTACGAAAAAAAAACGTTTTTCTACAACATCCTGAAGTACAGTGATATCTCCGTTCTTCACCACAAAAGTGCGAGTCAACTGGAGGTGTAAATTGCCGTCCAACCCTGGAATGAGATCAACGTAGGCCTGATTTATTTGCTATTATGTTAGTATTACGAGCTAAAATAGGTTATATATATTATATATTACAGATATGTACCTATGCTGATGATTTAGTTATTACTAGATTTAAACAAACAATGATCGACCATGGTGCCACCCGGAAAAAAGAAGCAAAGAAAAAATTTGGACTGCTATAAATGACTCAAAAATAAAGTATGTGTGAACAAAATGCACCCCATGATATGTGCGTTGATCACCATGTATATGAAGTGATTGATAATTTATCATAACTGCGTTCTAACTTGAAAATATTAAACAGGACAATGGTTGAATTGAAAATCTGCCTTTTAGCTAGAAATATAAGCATCTATTCCTGTAAAAAACAGCTGTCGTTGAAAATATTGAGTCAAAGAAGTAAATTGCTAATATAAAACAATAATAAGACCAGTGGTAACTTATGGTTCCGAAACGTGGTGCCTTACCCAAATTGCAGAAAATAATTTAGCAGTATTTGAACGCAAAGCACTTGGAAATATTTATGGAACTGCACTAAAAAGTCGAACTTAGTGAGTAAAAATGAACCACGAATTAAAAAATTAAATATATTAATTAGAAAGATATTCATATAAAATCAATTTTATCGAAAAATATTGCTGTTGCGCCACCGGGATTCGAACCTGGATCTCTTTCCTAACCGGAGAAGGTATATTATCCAACTATGCTACAGCGACAATTTAATAAAAATGAATTGATAATTCTGGCGTCTGCTATCAAACTCTGCTATCAAACGCTACTCAAAGGTAATTAAGGTATTATAGGTAAAATAATGTAGATGGCTCTTTCAAATAATGGAACTATTAAATGTATTAATATCTAAAAGGTAACAGATAGGTTCGAAAATTTGTCGCTAAAAATATTTTCGCTCTGGCGTAGTTGGATAATGCACCTTTCCTGGTTAGGAAAGAGATACATGTTCGAATCCCGGTAGCGCAAAAACAATATTTTTCGATAAAATTGATTTTATATGTATATTTTTTAATTAATATATTTAATTGATATCTAAAATATCACAGACCTATGTTCTGAATAATTATAACTTCACAATAATGTATTATAATAAAAAAAATCATTTAGTAAGAAATAATTGTAAGATTGCAGGAATCACCCTTTTTTACAAATTTACATTATTATAGATCGTGCCAAGCCGTTATAGCTTGTCGGCACTTTTTTTAATCAATTCCTACATATTAGTATATTAAAACAGTATTCCAATCAATTATTCCAGCTATCAATTTTATCGTTGGATGTGGTATTATACGTAGATGTTTGGGACATATATTTATTTGTTAATCACTTACTTATTCTTTAACGAAAATAATGTACTGTGCCTTCCCCTCTCCTCCTTCTCCTCACGCGGCACGCCGCCACCAGTAGAACGGCGACCTTAAAGCGGTGCGGTAATTCGTAAATCGAATAATAGTATTCGATTGAGACGTGGCGTCTATACAGTGCATCTAATGGACTCTAGACGAAAAAAGTGATAAGTTTACAGTCCACCTTGGAGGTGTCTGAAGAACTGGATTGTGGTGAGTGCAAACCTACTTCCGTATATCGACGATTTTTGGTCGCGGGATAATATTTTAATGCTCTCTATTGAGTCATTGAATATATAGATTAATGAATTAAACAGCAATAATTTATCCATCACTGTTTTTATCATTTATTTATAATTATTTATTATTGATATACATGTTTTTGTTGTAACATAGGTGAATATATTATAATATAACATGATAAACATAAGATACAGTTATATTGCAATTATACTCGTAGTTTATTGTGTGGGATGGAGTAAACTCCACCTCTGATATATGCAGCATTGTCCTAGCTACTTTGCTAAACTGCCGTCTATGTTAAAGTAGACAGTTTTTTTTCGTCATGTTGTGGTGTTATTTAATTCAAGAAAGATAAAGATAAATAAGAAGAAAAGAAAACGTAGTGAGATTGTTGTAGAACTAGTGAGTTATTAGTATAGACACTGTATAATTATTTACTTAGAATATTGGATAGCGATACTTCTGATTGATCTCTACCCAATTGGATCATATATTAGGTCCATATTTGTGTAATCTTATTGGAAGTGAACGGTTTGTGTTGTACTGTTTTGGAGCTAAGAACATGTAGAGTCTTTGATCAAATGTCGTTATTGCTCTCGGAACTGTCTTTATCTTGTGTTGTGTCCATGATTTATTGCTTGGGGTGAGTTGTTGTTAGCATGGAAATATTGGTCGATTCTCAACATATAGATTTGTTCTATGTCTAGGTATTGTACACTTTAAATATATGATTTGATGGATATCTAAAGAAATGGCCATACATTACCCTAAGAATTGTCTTTTGTGCTCTTTTAACCGACTCTAATATTGTTTTTGCCGCTCCTCCCCAAACTAAAATAGCATAATTAATTAAGATATAGCAGAGTGCAAAGTACACCGATCTCATGATATTTCATAATTATTTCATCTATATTTTTCCATTCTTTCCCCATTACTTCATATATTTTCCTTCTGTTTGGTCTTATATTCCAAAGGAAGTATTATTTATTAAGAATTATTGTATTTCCTTTGATTTCTTTGCTGGTTGGGTAATAGTTTTGATATAATCCGGCAGTTTGTTGAAGAGTCGTGGAATGGTAATTTCTGTTCTGTCTCCGTAGAAATTGTTGGGCTCCGAAAACTATTCACGTAGTAACTACATTATAAAGGTTAACTCCATATTTGTAAACTGTCCATAAATCACTTGATGGCATTTGCCAACAGTAAGCAGTGTTTTTTTTCAGATTATTTAACTTTGTTTTTTTAACCACTTAATTATTTAATACACTAAATGACTACATAAAATACAGATCACAATCTTGTCACGACGGAGCGATGTATAAACTAACATTAAACAAATAATAGATATCTCATACAGACGAAGCTATTCTTTTAAATTATATTTAATGGAAATATGTGTAAGGATAATTGCAGGGTTTACGACCTATCTTCGGCTGTTCACCAGACTCACCCATTAATCAATCTCCATATCTATCAAATTTTTGAAAGTTGTGTATATGTTAATATGTGGACTCACCACTCATGGACTAAATTTGATAATTCATTTCCCTAAAACAGCATATATGTCATAATGAGATTCTTTTTTTTTTTTAAATTTATTTAAAGCAATATTATTTATATGTAAAATGTTATTTTTTAACACATTATAAATACTAGAATACGCCTAAAAATCAATATTATTCAATTAAATACTCAAGCCAGCCGAAGATGGGTCGTAAGCCCTGTAATTACCCATACTTCTATATATTTCCATTAAATATATATTTTTTTAAATAGCTTCGTCTTTATGATATATTCATTATTTGTTTAATAACAGTGTCTTTGTAGCTGAAAATCTAGTAATTGTGTGTTCTTGGATATTTTTGATGTATAAACTGATTAAATAATGATATATCGCATAGAATTACTCGCTGAGGAGGTGCCAATTAATTGATACGATAAGACACGTGTCAGAAATTTAAAGATATAATCATCGGGGTGGCGCCAAAAAACCCGTGGGATAGTAGATTTCAGGAAAACAAATACCTCTTAGTAAAACATCACAGCTGCGGCCTGTCGCCGTGCAGGTACTTGCAAATATGACTATATGTATTGTCATGTATCTGAATAAAAACAGGGTATTCTGCTGGCGGGAGCCATTCTCGATTATGCCACCATAGTGTGCCTTATATTGAACATCTTTTGTGTTTCATTTCTTTCGACCTCATCATCATCAACATCATCATCATCACAATTGTCTACATTCTTGTATCCTGTACGGAACAAATGATATTTTAAGAAGTTTATAATGCAACACCAATGTAAATTTCCAAATTTCTGCTTTTATATATTTTCTATTACCAATATATGATTCAACTGGGTAGAGATAATGTCATATATATAATTTCATCGCAATCAATATACTCGTCTTTCAAATTCACTCAACAAAAATTACTTAATCTTCATAAAATAAACATTTACTCCTTATACAACATACCACCTTTACGAAATAAATAATAAAAATATAAAAGGAAATAATAATCATCATTTTGAATAATTTCCAAATTCACCCCGTCAAATATTAATATTACGTGCAAATTGCATCACCCATTGCCGAAAAAAATCTCGCATAAACAGGATATATGTACGAGTATGATAAATAGACCATGCAAATGAACACGTGCGGATCAAACGGAACAAAAAATATCTCGTCACGAGAGTTCGACCCCTATGAAAACCTATCCAGAGAAGCCAACCTTACGGATGCTTTTGTAATTGAGTATTTTCCCCCACCCATTTATTTGTCATCGCCGCTTCACGGAAGCGTATAAAAATAGCCCCCATTTTCGTCTCCGCGGAAAATAAATCCGACATCTACTCAACATACCGGCGCATTTCGTGAGATTATATCGCCTCGCGATGTTTTTCGGTACTTCTTTTAAAATTGAAATGTATCCGAAAAACTCTTCATTAGGAGAATATTTCTCGACCATCTAAGTATTCACAACCAAGTGTGGTAGTAACTTTTATTCGAGATATCGCAGTAAACTTATCCGAAGTCCGAGGTATAATATTCATGGTAGTCGGTCATATCAAAATTTTATACAAAATTTCTTTGCGCCGTAAATTACCAATTGATTAACTAACCTTTAACCATACATAATATAAAACCCGAGAACGTAGGCATGCTGTCAACACGTATTATCAGTAAAACAACAGTAGAAAAAAATGTTTTTATTCGCTCTTAAAAGGCATGAAGTTTACTATAACTGATTTGACAACAATTAATTTAAAAAAAATGATAATAAACATAATTATAGAGCATTCATTATGTCCTATTCAATGTGTCCTTCTATCTTATCTCTCTTCGATTAATTCGTGATAAAAGAACAGACAATTAATATTTGATATGTTGTTGTTCTATTCACTGTTGAAATAGTGTGTGATCTTTGTCTTTCATATCACAAATATAGTTTTACCAAGCGTATTAATTTGACAACGATTGAATGGAAAAAAATAATTCTCATTTTTGTACGATTCCTTTTATATAATTGAATTTTCACTAGTCATTTCGTAGCGCTAATATTTCTCTATTAGATTTAACTAAAATATGAAATTTTATCTTGCGGTATTTTCTATCGAAATAATACAAGGATTAACTACATGATAGGAGACCTGTGATTATGCATGGTATGGGAAGTTAATATCAACAGTGAACTAACCGGGTTTTGGAGAATGCGACGATTTCTTGAATAAAGACCAGAGCCGATAGCTTCTTCAATTCTCGATAAACATGTTTCGTGTAAACTTCTACTTCGTCGAAATCCTTTTTTAATCTGGATCGTTCAACTCTCGTGGACAGTGACGATTCCTCGAAGTTTTCTGCGTATTAAATAAATTTTATAATAAAAATTGACAGTGATAGATTATCTTCGATCGCCTTCTTTGAAATTATAAAAACCACAGACTTATTTCCTTGAACTTTACTTCTCGCTGTAATAAATTTAATTTCTACCTTAGACTCTGGTGTTGTCTATAACTCTATATAATGTCACTTGCAATTTAAAAAAATTAAAATATAGTATTTTTATTTAATATATTTGTTTTAATAATCACTTAATTGAGTTTAAATACATCTACCGGTTTCGAAAAATACCATTTTCTTCTTCAGGATGTCATAACTAACTAAAACATATATTATTGTTTTTTTACCAGAATCTATTTTTAAAAAATCTATTAAAAAAAAAAACAATTAATTAAAAAATTGGGATTGTCAATTTTGCATATAAACGGTGTTGGTCACAAAATAAATAATTTGGAATCGTTGGAGATAAATAAAGCGTGTAAAACTAATCAAAATATTATAAACAACCAACTAAATTTAACTATGAGTCCCATTTTAAAAATTTTTCCCTAAAAATTATTCGAGTAAATTTGTATTAAGTAATGATTTGAGTTATGTACTAAATTTTTTTTTTTTTTTTTAAAAATAGATTTTTCAAAAATAGATTCTGGTAAAACACAATAATATATGTTTTAGTTAATTATGACATCCTGAAGAAGAAAATGGTATTTTTCGAAACCGGTAGATGTATTTAAACTCAATTAAGTGGTTAATAAAACAGAGATAATAAATAAAAATATGAATTTTAACCAAAAAGTTAATATTGCTAATTTTAAAAGTATATTAAAATATAGTAATTATTTGTGAACCGGAGCACTGCTATGTACATTCAAGCAAGTTTTGATCAAACTTGCATACATGATATAACCATATTCGACCATCTCATATCTTGAATTTTATTTCTTGATAATGATCCCTCAATCTAGTACAATAACTAGAGCCTCTCGAGTATGATTTTACTATAACGTTCGGTGACTCCCAGGTATCTATTTTCTTACATAACACCAAGTACAACTTTGTATGACTTAAGTCCTCAGTTTAAAATAAAAATAAAATAAATAGTACTCTCCATACCGCACATTCAGAAATCAATCAACACCAGAGAATCAAATTAAATTATAAGCTATCTTTGTATACACAGAAATATTCCATGTTTGCATTTGAAATAATCAAGCCAGAGAAAAAATGTATTTGCTCACTACCTGGCCTAGTCAAATGGTATATTCTGTTATTATATGAAAATATGCTATATGTTCCTATGTGATTTTTAACAGTATTTACCAATATCATAAATATCTCAATGCTATACTGTCCATGTTATGTTTGTGATACCTGATTTAGAATACATGTCATTCTG
The DNA here is from genome assembly GCA_031772225.1 of Eubasilissa splendida. Classification (NCBI taxonomy): domain Eukaryota; kingdom Metazoa; phylum Arthropoda; class Insecta; order Trichoptera; family Phryganeidae; genus Eubasilissa; species Eubasilissa splendida. The sequence continues at coordinate 21,871,890 of CM062864.1, forward strand.
TACTAATTGTACATAAATCTTTTTATTTTGATACCCTTGAGATACCTATATTGAATCGAATCACGAGAAAAACTTGGGATCAAAGAAAGAAAAAAATTATCCAACTGAGCTGGCCGACTTCAAAAAAGGTAGGTGCTGGAGAACCTGATCAAAGGTCTGTCTGAAAAATAATTTTGTCTCGGAATTATAACATTTAAAAATAACTTAAAAACTTTTCGTAACAATCAATCAGAAGCATCGCTGTCCAAAATTACAACTAACCTAATTACTGTTGTGATATACTAATAATTCACTTTAGATTTAATACACATTCACTACATTTTTTTATTGTTTCTGTTCTTTTTTTCTAATATTATGTCAAATGTCGAATCTAACTTTTTCTTTTTAATTTTACTTAAATGACACCACAAAAGTACTAAAAAAAACTGGTTACTTTTTAACACAGACGGTAGTCTAGCAAAGTAGCCAGGATAATAATTTATGTATAAGAGGTGGATATATAAAGCATATTATATTATTGTATGTTCACTTCTGATGTACAAAAAAACTATGTCAATAATTATCTTATCTTATTAAACGTTGTTCTCTTTAACTGTATGTATGTTTTGCTATCACTATTCATGTAATGTATTCATGTATATGTTTTTATATGCTTTGAAATAATAAAGATTTGATGTTTTTCCCGTGGAATGAATTACGATAATTCTGGTTCTAAGCGGGGAAGCAATATCGGAGACAGACGTAGGAAGAGGTTGATGAGGGGAAAATGTTTTTTTGAAGGATCAGCGATCTCGGGCAACCGGGATTTAGAAGGAATGCTCGCCATACCTCAAATAGGACCCCTCCGAAATCCCTGGTGGCGCTGCCAAAATTACACACTGCATGCATGAGGATACTCGACGAACTCCGCTCCCGACTGACGATAGTGATATCACAGTTCACACACAATAACAAACAATATGACTACACAAAATAGTGCTCCACTGCACTGGAGGTATCGCAAATGGTGTCGCGTTATCGAGATCAAACAAAACAATATTGATCCAGTGATGCCCGATGACGTCAGACTTTCAATTCACATTCATACCCGATATTAAAAATGAAACCATAAGTGGAATTTATAAATATGGAACAGCCGGGGTCGGGGTGGGCGGTGCTGTACGGTCGCCTAAGTGGCATAAAAAATGGCGACCTGGCATTGAATGAGAAGAACCGACATGAGAGTTTTTGCTCATAAATCAGTCCTGGGCAACTGGCGGGTCCCTTCCCACTAACACCAATGTAAATATAATTTATACTCGCAATGAACATAAATAGAAATCGGAATAAAATTATAACATTGTTTCGCCAATCCTGGATTGCAGAGGGTTTAGGCACAACATTTCGCAAAGTTTTAACTCTGTCTATTCTCCCATAATATTTGTGTTTTCTGAGCCCACGCAGTGCTCCGGTATCTGAAATATTAATCGATATTGTAGTTTAATTTAACCCATTTAAGTGATGAAACTTATGTGAAACAATAATTGAATATACATAATATTTGATTTAATAATATTACATATTTAAAAATATGTTTTTGATGAACAGACAAAAGGGTGGGTCCTCGTATTTTATCTTCAAGCTAACAAGAAAATGTTATGTCTCAGTGGTGTAAATGATGGAAGATAGGAGGCACTTACTTTTTCGGTCTGCCTGATGCTGGATGCTGATTCAATTGTTTCTCTCCTTCCAACCACAAGACAAGCGACGCAGAATGTATAAACACTGTTAACCTTCGCGTAAAGAATTGTTTGTATATATTAGCGGAATTAAATAAATATAGATTTTAAGCGTTAGTGGTTAAGTATTATGTGACGGTGGTTTAATCCGTAAGGTTCCAAAAGTACCACTGGGAAATAAGCCCTGGCCGCATGCGCCGTTAGCAACCGGTGGTCGCTGCGAGCTCTCCAGCTTCGCTCTTCATTTTCTCTCTGGCTTCGAATTCTTCAACAGCTTTTAGTACCAACTCCGTTTCTACCGCGTACCATCTTACATGCTTGTAAAATATTATTTTATAAAAATATCGTTTTTATATAGTTTTTTTTTGTATAAATTTAATTAATTGCTTCTTCGAAGTCTCATTTTTGTGAAGGTTCTGTTAATAAATTTATATTCGTAGTTTATCATTATGATATTGCTAAATTATCATTTCATAAAAATTAGTTTTTAATATTAAACTTTACTTAATTAAAAGTTCTTCTGCCATTAATTATAAATCTTAATCCAATAAGTCAGTGATCAGTGAAATATATATTTTCTAATAGAGGATTCAATTGAGACTGAATATCGCTGCAACAACACTGTATATCGCTTTTGTGCAAATCTGGGCATTGAATGGTATATGAAATATGTATGAAAGGCGATATGAATTTGCTATAGGAACAGAACAGTAAGGGCTCACGGACCAACCAGGAAGCACGACTTACCTAGATTTTCTCTTCTGCAGTCACAGCTCTCCTGAACATTAGGACACTTCTATGTATTATATTATATTCTTATTGTTAAAAAATGTATGAATCCATATAGGTAATTGAATTATTCTAAAAAAGCAAGATATCTGTACAATGTTGTTAGCCACGACACAAAACGCAATATTTAAAAATAGGTTTTTAATATAAGACGGGACAACAAAATACCAAATGGTATAGGTACGTATACCTGAATATCGCCGGAACGGTAAATTACCTTATTATATATTAAAAAAATCTGATTGGGTATAATTTATTACATACAGAATAAAAACTATTTTCTTGTTTTTGTATTTTTTCTCAGGTGCTGGTTTTTTCAATCTTTGGAATATTTTAACTAACTGATAATTATTTATAGAGATTTGCGTGAAGAATATGTATGTATGATATACTCCGTCAATAAAAAGTCAAGTTGTTTCAAGTTGGAATTATTCAAGAGAACTGGTTACAAAATATTTACCGGCGTCTTACATAGGTTGACTTCCTGCCTACGTGCTATTTACTCGTGTACTTTATGTGATAGACGTGACATAAATAATTATTTGCAAGTATGGTTTGCACGTGTCTTTTTTTATGTTAATAGCGACACACAGGAAATGGTGCATATGGGGCATAATGTATTCGTTTGTTTGTAGGTAGATGCACCATGTACCTGAATTTACTTGAAATAGTTGATTAAATAAGGTTGTACTGTGGTGGATCACTTTCCTTTTTTTATTAAAAATAAATTTTCTGGATAAATCGGAAAGCGTCCAATATACGTACCAAGCAAAATTGCTTTCTGCTACTATTAATTAAATACGCTTTCACCATATTATTTTTTACCCCTGAGAACTATTTTTTTCGATGATTGATTAATATTTTGTATGTTTATTTTATATATTGTATGTTTGTTTACGATTTATTTGAAGTAAATAACTGAAGAATCAAATCCAACATGACTGGTAATCCCGTAGGAATGGCTCAGAATAATACAAAAAAAGTGGTAGAGATATGGCAACTATATTGAATTTGTTTATTTTAAATCAAATCACGTATGGAATGAGGTAGAGAGTGTCAAGTGTGACGTAAAATAGAAATGAACTACGACGGTTACGATTTATGTATTAATAATGCTAAGTGCGTAATAATATTTATTTACTGTATAAAATATTCACACTGCAGTTAGGATACTCAAATAAACTAGCAAATAAGTAATCTAAATACTAATTTAATGTATTAATTATAAATATATACATATAAAATCAATTTTGTCAAAAAATATTATTTTTGCTCTACAGGGATTTGAACCTGGATCTCTATTTCCAATCCGAGGAAGTACCCTACCAATTGTGTTATAGCGCAAGTATTTTTCATGACAAATTTTCGAACGAATGTTACACTTTTTTCAAATTAATACATCCGTCGTTTCATTATTTGAAAGCCATCTACATTATTTTTACGGAATCTCAAATACCTTTGAGACCTATGTTCTGAATAATTACAACTTCACAATAAGAATGTGTTCTCCTTAAATAAAAATAAAAAAATAATCAGCTACATCCGATTACTTGCTGCTAGGCCCTGCGGGTGGCTATTGTGGTGGCTATCACAAACAGAAAAACAAGTCTCCCTGGAATTGTACATATAAATTTTTATTTCGTATCAACTTAACTTCTTGACATTCTAAACATTCTTGAAAAATACGAAATAAACATTAATTTGTCATCTCCTTTACGGTCGCATTTGACAGATAAGAGCAAGATGCCTATGAGACATAGATGAGAAGATAGGATAACAGACGCTCAATGTGCTTGCCAGTCGTAACATGGTTTCGCTAATAGATGTTTTTTCTTACTCGTAATACAGACATTATATACTTCATTTCAAATTGCATACATATTTGCATACTGTTATTAAACATATAAAAGAGAAAACATTTAAGTAATCTTAACCTACAGATATTAACTTACAGATAACTTAAACTGCTCGCGTCTCACAGACCTAGCCGTTTAACCAAGAACATTACAGCCAAAAATGATACTGCGTCCGAATCGAATACATCCAGAAAGTTATAGATTAAAGATGGGGAGGCGCATAATGGGTAAAATAATTCTGTGCAAAATTTTTTAGATCTGACTATCTAATCCGATAACACTGGAAAGCTAATGGGCAATATTGGAAGCGAAATATAAGAGGAATACAAATTCCACGTGTTTTGGACACACATACGGTAGGCGTACGGTGAGCAGGACACAGAATGCTATGTGCACACATGTCATTCACGACTGCTTCTATCATGGGTGGCAGAGTACAACACAGCGGCGCACGCATCACTCTGATACAGATTCACTCCTGTTACTTCTTCACAGAGCTCCAATTAAAAAATAAACGAGTTCTAAATTTACTTACTTACTTACCTTCACGCCGTTTCCCCGCGGGGGTAGACAGAGAGGATAGAGCGCCACACTCTTCTGTCCTGACACACAATTCTCGCTTCATTCACATTCATGCATCTTCTCATACAAGCTCGCCGATTGTTGAAGCTTCAACAGGACCATCCTTCATTATATGGTTTACCTGGTCGTGCCAAGTCTTCCGCGGACGTCCTCTCTATTTCTGGTGCCATCAACACTTGCGTCATATAAATTTAAATGACTTAAATATTCAATTAAATAAATGAAGTATAATTATGTAAATCTGAACGCGTACATGAACAACGTACAGCGAACAGCGTACATTTAAATATAAATTAAATGTATCAATTAGAAAGATATACATATAAAATCAATTTTATCGAAAATTATTATTGTTGCTACTGGGATTTGAACCTGGATCAATTCCAATCCGGGGAACATACATTAACGGATTATGCTACAATGTACTGTATGCTGTGTGTCATCTTCTTTTATCCAGGTTCGAATACCGGTAGCAACAACAATATTTTTCGATAAAATTGATTTTATATGTATATCTTTTTAATTAATATATTTAATTCATATTTAACAATATTTTGTTTCTTAAAAATTATTTAAATTCTTTTATTATTCAATTTCGTAATTTGTATGTTAAAGAAAATAAAAACTGTATTATTTTTTCACTAGTCAGACCTATATTCTTTACGGGTTTACTTTGGTCTAGTTAAGGGCATATACTTTACATATATAATTAAATAAAAAAAAACTACTAATAAATTATTGTATTATAAAATTATTTTTTTTCATTGTGAAGTTGTAATTATTCAGATAATAGGCCTTTGATGTTTTAAATACTAATTAAATGTATTAATTATAAAGATTATATATTTCGAAACTATATGTTACACTTTTTCAAATTAATACATCTGTCGTTCCATTATTTGAAAGCCATGTATATTGAAAATTTATCATCAAAAATGCACCTTCCTCGGATTGGAAAAAGAAATCCAGGTTTTCGAATCCCGGTAGCGCAATAGTAATATTTTACGATAAATTGATTTTAACTATATATTACTTTATAATTAATACATTTAAGTATTTAAAACATGTATTCAATAAATAGATAAAAATGTATTCCCCACTTTAAGCCATGTTAATACTAAAATATCTGTATACAATTGATAGTCCGAATTATGGAGGCCAATCTAAATACGTTTGATATAATTCATTCACTCTCAATGCTCAACACACCCTCCACAGATACTCTAGAATAATTTTAAATTCTCTATTTTTATGTTCCTGGGAGGATTAATGGTAGTTACATTTGGATTTTTGTTCACAAAAACATACAATTTTATATTTTTAATATCGTAAAATGGCATTTTTTATATTAAAAAAATATATTGTCGACTTTGTAGATAAAAATACCAATTTGCGAATAATAAATAAATAAATGGACTTCTGTTGTTTATGGTATTAAGATAATGATTGAATAATATTTTTTACATATATTTTAAAAGGAGATGTGCGTTTTTTATTAGGTTTTTTATTGAGGTTAGTTTTTAGAATTTGGAACAGTTTATCCAGCAACAGCTAGCTGACAGCTGATTTGTGATTAGTTTGGTTTACCATTTCACCATGAATAGACTTACACCAGAACAATGCGTGCAATTTGTGTGCTATATCCAGCTTACGTCGATAACCATGAATCATTTTCGCACCATGCAAACTCTAATTGATGGCATCCGTAAAGATGTCGTATAGTGCGCACCGAAGAATCTGTTATTTTTTCAAAAATGATGCCGGCCAGAATGTTACTGTCAATGAAGAGCGCTATAGATCCATAATTACTGACTTCTTTGTTCCCCAATTGGATAACATTAATGTGGAAGAGCTGGTTTCAACAAGATGGGACAAGATACCACACAGCGCGCGCCATAATTAATTGATTGAAGGAAACCTTCGACGAGTTCATGGACCTGTGAATTGGCCTCCACAATTGTGTGATTTAACAGCTTTGGATTATTTTCTATACCCTCAAACTAGAGACGATAGACGACTTGGAAGCCAGCTGTTGTCGCGTTATTGCCGATATACGGCCCCAGCTGCTCTACAATATGGTCGAAAATTGAACTTTCAGATTGCGCGTTATTCAAGCCAGCCGCGGCGCCCATATGCGCGAAATCATATTTAAACATTAATGACATAAAATTATCTATCCAATAAAGCTAATACCATGACCATTACCAAGATTTTTATGTGTTTTATTCCATTTTAAAGTACTATATTTCTGAAAAAAACACCTTTAAAATTAAATTAATTTGACTTCAGTGATATCTTCACTAGTTAAATGAATTAATTTATTAGTTATGGAATTATTTAGGAATAAAATATATATTTCTACCAAATTTAACTCAGAAACGGTAGAAAGGGAAACTCCGTGGCTTATCCTCTAAAATCCATATTTAATATATTATATTACCCGTTGTAGGTCAATACAGCCATGTTTTGATCAGACGCATGCTATGTTCGTAAAGGCCTAAATCAATAATATATATCTTGGTTACTTATAATGAATTCATGTATATTATATTAGGCACTTGAGACTAACCATTCTTCAAATAAGATCATCAGCGATTGATATTAATTTAAACTTTACCTGTTATCGGATTTCGGAGAATTCTCATATGATTTAATATAATCGCAAACCTGTTCATAAAGTATAAATGATACTAGGAGAACACATTCTTATTGTGAAGTTGAAATGTATTAATATCAAAAAGGTAACATATAGCTTCGAAAATTTGTCGCTAAAAATATTGTCGCTGTAGCATAATTGGATAATGCACCGTCCTCGGTTAAGAAAGAGATCCAGGTTCGAATCAACAACAATATTTTTCGATAAAATTGATTTTATATGTATATCTTTCTAATTAATATATTTAATTCATATTTATAAATGATACACATAATCTTTATTATTTGACTAAATACTCTTTAAATGTTTCTTCAATATTTGCAAAAGTACTTTTGTGACAACGTATTATATAATTAATTAGAAAAATGCTTTGTTTATAATACTTTTGAAATTAGCAAAATTAACTTTGATAGTGGTTTTAAACAAAGTGTTTTTCTTATTATTTAATCTTTAAATGGTTAAAATTGAATAATTTTTCATTATTCTTCGTTATTAGCTGTTTTCTATCCAGTGTTGGATTAAGGCCTCCCCAACTGTTTCCCACTCTTCTCCTTTTATAGTTATTAACTGCCATGCAGAATTTTATAATTCAGTACAGAGGGTTTTAGGGCTTGTCAATTACCTTTGAATACACTGGATAAATGCATTCATCCTTCGCGTAATGGCTCTTAAATTACATTAATTACTCTTATACAGTGTTTTCTGGGATACCCAACATACATCTTTCTATACTCCTTGTGCGTGTTAACACCTTCGATAGAAATGAATCCTTATTCTGTGTTTTCTATTGATGATAATACCTTGTCACTCTAGTAAGATATATCACCACTAACCTGGAATGTTGGCTGGTCCTCTGCTGATTCCTGATGTCGTTTGTTCTCGGTGAGTCTCCACAAAATCCTAGCGTGTGCCAAATAAATTCACCAGAGATTTCAACGGCGGCTTGATACTTTCTGTCTAGTCAAGTGGCGCTCCGTCACACCAGCGACATAAAACGCAAAAACGTAATTTACCTTTTTTTCTCCAAAAGTGGTACCGTAAAATTAGACTAATGTCGTAGTTACTCAAAATATTAAAACCACGTAAGAGTGTCACATATTCGGGGATAAACAACTTGTTGACACATCTTAGTGTTCAGGAAATGGTGTACACTAATCTTCATCGCACACACGGGACCGAGTGGAGTTGTCACAGTCATAAAGTTAAGTAATAGTTCTGAAATTCAAGTTTACTAACGAGTGTGCGAATTGTAATTACTTTAGATTCCAGCACTTATCGCTTGTAATTTCGGAGAAAATGAACTTTGTACGCATAATGCGATTTACAACTAATTTCTAAATTAACTTAATAGAACTTACTTATGACAATTTTTAACTTGGAAAATTTATTATAACAAGTTACAACCTAGATGTTTACAATTTTTCGAAATTTTCTTATGAAACTTTGCGAAAGGCCATTTTAAAATATATTTAAAATAAAAACACTATTTTCTTTTACAAATTTGTTATTTATTATGTTTTCATTGCTGATGCATCATCTTGAATAATGTTACTAATACTAAAATTAAGACTCAAAATCACGAACCGTGAGTCAATCACAGATATCTTTGAGTCACATTCACTATCAGTGATTGAATATCTGGGAATATCGTGATTCGTGATTTATTTTTTAATTTTATTTATATTTGGTTGTGAACCGTAATTCGGCGCATGTGCATATAAAACGAAAATATTCATGAAGGAATGACGTTATAATTCGTGATAAGCACCATCTATTAGATTCTGCTAAAACGTTTTACGTATTTGACCCGAAAAATAAACTCACATTTTTTGTTTTCATTCTCTTTGTGATGGAATTAAATTATAAATACATATTTTTTACGCAAATGAAGTTTAAATAATATACGTCAATACGCTCAAAACCATGTTTTTTAAATTTATTTCGTATATTGTGATATCGTGCGGCGCATACGTGTTAGTAATGAAACTGTGATTACAGTCACAGTTTTAAATCACTGCTATTATCGAATATCAATCACAATAACACCAGTGAGTCAGAGTTGCATTTTTTCTCATCACTACTTACGGTTAGTATTAATATTAAACGTTATAATAAATAACAAATTAATGAAAGTAAACAGTTTTTTTAAATACAAATTAAATGTATTAATTAGAAAGATATACATATAAAATCAACATTATCGAAAAATATTGTTGTCGCTGCCGGGATTTGAATCTGGATCTCTTCCTATCCTGGGAAATTGCATTAACCGATTATGCTTTACCAATACAATTTTCAAACTTGAAATTGATACATCTATCGTATCATTATTTGAAAGCGATCTTCTTTATCCAGAATTCGAATCCCGCTGGCGCAACAACAATATTTTTCGATATAATTGATTTTATATGTATATCTTTCTAATTGATATATTTAATTCATATTTAAAATATCACAGTTCTGAATAATTAAAACTTCACAATAAGAATGTGTTCTCCGGATAATTATTTAATTATCTTGACGTTTTATTTGATGTTGATTATTAATACATGTTTGTGATGTTTCATAATTATGGAAGTCAATCAACGGCGATATTTAGATAGAGAAAGATCAAAAGAATTCTCTACCACGCGAACCATTTTATGTACCTACGTTTTAGGCGCCCGTCCTAAGAAGGAATTTAAACGGTGATACAAAACACGCTACCGAATGAAGCTTTTAATTTTCTGCCAAAATGGTAAAATACAAAAAGTAAAAATACAAATTAGAATATATGTCGATGGTGTCTGGAGCGACAGACATAACGCGTAATTCTATTACACGTATGGAGTTGTTAGAGTTTTCAAATCAGTTAAAATTGGAAGATTACGCTAGCCGGAGAACCGACACCCCACGGAAACCAAGAACCTATAAATATAGTTGTGTTTAGTGATCCGTAAGGGCGCATGAGGGCGGGTGGGATGAAACTGACATGCCTGATATGATGTCATGTAAATAAAGCAAAATGAAACTTTGTAAAAATCAAGACAGAATTCAGAGAAAGTGCCTGTGTTTTGCACATATAACGATGCATGCTATTCATAGTCAAGGCAGAGGGAGGCTTAGATATCTGAAACGGTGGGTGAGGTTATATGTATCTCAAGGTCCTAATGTTGAACTGAACAAAATTTGGAATCGGAAGAAGGCCGTGGCGACCAGGGGGAGGGGAGAATTAATTTGCGCAGGATCTTAAAGTCTTATTTTTCTTGTCGTCGTGGTCCCATAATATTTCTGAAATTTCATGCATTCCTCTCAATCTTGAGTCATGTTGAATGGCGTGTTTAAAAAGCTCCCTGGAATTTTATTTGATTTAAAATACACAAAATGCAGTTATAAGAATTATTTCATAATATAAAACAATGTCTTCTTCTTCTTGCGACTTTGAGACTTTCTTGAGACTTTCATAATTATTTCTGGCAATATTTGCAATATATGCAAGAATCTTCGTCCGGCGTGTTGTCAAAAGTCTTTCAGTAATCATTGATTCTTGAAGAGTAGGGACATTAGTCCACTGGATTCATAGCATCATATCTTAAAAGCATCTAGCATGTTCATGTTTCCATTTAATATGATATCTACGGAGAATACTATAGATTTTACTAACGGATTTTGTATGGACTTATCCTTATTTTCGTTAGACTAGATATCGTTAATTTTGCTAATTCAATTCGTCTTCGGATTTCTGCTTCATATCCTAAAGGAGAACAATGCTACATTTAAAACTGATAGCATTCAATATAATACACATTTATATCAGAAAGAGGGGGTGGGATGGCCTAGGGGAGGGTATCTAAATAATAACTACGTCAAATTTGGCATAGATCTGTCAACGGCTACAGCCGATTGTATACAGAACAAACATACATACAAATACATGTGCCAAAAGTATTTTTCATAATAAAAATTCTGTAATAAAATAATGGATGGGTTTCTGAGAAATTATTTCTAAAAATTATATTTTCTAAATGTGATCCGTTATTTCGCTGACACTTTTCTAAACGGAAGGCAAAATTTCTGAGAACCGCTCGGCACGTACTCTCATTGATCGCTGCCATTTCTTCTCGAATATTTTCTTTTAATTGGTTCAGAGAGCGAGGATTGTTACTATACCTTTGATTTAAGGTAGTCCTATAGGAAAAAGTCTATTGGTGTCAAATCAAGAGCTGCGTGGAGGCTTGTTTATGTCACCTGAACAACTGGTAAGGACACGCTTTACAGCGACTGAATTCCCAAGGACGCGGCTAGCGATCGGAATACCCCACGCCCCTCTGCCGCTCGTTGTATTGGCGAATGGACTAAAATCAAAAAGACTTTTGGGACACACTGTATTTCATATAGATTAAACCATAACGGAAGAAGTAATTCATTCTAAGGCAATCGTAATATTATTCTGAATACGATAAAAGTAAATTTCGATAGCAATAATTCCTGATCCTTTGGTTTCTATTGATAATAATACAGTATCACTCTAGTTAGATACATCACCACTATCCTGGACTGTTGGCTAATAAACTTCCCAGAGCGTTTCTTGATAGCGGACCGGTTCCGATGGCGGCTTGATACTTTCTGTCAAGTTAAGTGGCACTCTGTTCATACATATCAAAAGAAGGCATATTAATACCTACAAATTAAATGAATCAACTAGAATGGTATACAGAAAAAAATCAATTTATCGAAAAAATATTTAGTTGCTATCGGGATTTGAAACAGGACCTCTTCATTTATGACAAGATTGAAATAAATTCATGAAAAAAAATTACAGACAATTTTCTGGAAAAATTCGCGTAGATAATTGAAACCCTCTCCCTGTAATAACACTGTAAATAATTTTTACAAATGTTGATACACAAATGAAGCGTCGGCCATATTGGATGACGTTGTCGTAGGTAAGATCACTAAAACGATATACAGTGTTGTTGCTGGGCTAATTGTAAATCTTGGAAAAAATTATCAAAATTGACTTATTTGAAACATAGTAAATTCTTATGGTAGGTAGTGAAATGAAATGGGGTGAGACTGGCGGTGTCTCCTGACTGACTCGGCAGGAACCTGTCCAGATGTCGCATGTGTCATCGGTCAGTGATGGTAGTGGCGATGGATTTGAATATGTCTATTTGTGAAGTGAAATCATTAGCCAATCGATGCATCCGAGGGAATGTTTGCGATAATTTGTTAATAAATATAACTAAATTTAAAACAACAATGGAGTCATTCCATGTGAAATCACCTAATTTTAAAATATTTTTTTTTACCATGAGTGATCTTATGAGTGTGAAGCTCAAAACATTTTTTTTTAAATTTTCATCTGCCATCATCTTGGATCTAGGCTCAATTTTCTTTGCAGCGACAGGCAAAAACGGGGCTTAGTATACATTTGTAGGTTAAAGTGACATATAAACTGTAACTTTTAAACTAATTTAAACCACAAAATGAAACTAACAGGTTTTGTTATCAGTATCCGTGTTCTTGGGCAAAAACATTAAATATTAAGGAGGACACATTCTTATTGTGACGTTGTAATTTTTCAGAACATAGGTCTGTTATATTTTTAATACTAATTAAGTATACTAATTAGAAGAAATATAATATAGATTAATAAGAATATAATATAATCAACTTTATCGAAAAATATTGTTGTTGCACTACCGGAATTCGAACCTGGATCACTTTCCAATCCGGGGAAGGTGCATTATCCAACTATGCTACAGCGACAGTACTTTTGGCCGCAAATTTTCAAACTCATATGTTTTTCACTTTTCAAATTAACACATCTATCGTTTCATTATTTGAAGGCCATCTACTTTGATTTTACGGAATCTCAAATACCTTTGAGCAAACCGATAGCAGACGTCAGAATCAACAATTCATTTTTTAACACATTGATACATGATGTGTTTATTTATTTATTGGTAACTATATAATGCATATGTAAAAATGTAGTTGGATTATGCCCGTCTCACTAGAGAAATTCTGTGTTGAAACGGGCATAGTTTACAAGCAATTATACTGATAAATTAGTATTACAAGTATAAAAACAATTACAAAGTGAACTTTCAAAAAAAATATTTGGAAGAAATTTGTGACAACAGCTATTAAAGGTTTGAATCAATGTGTTTGGGTGAGTGCACCAATACTAGCTCTACCCATATCACAAATCCAAGTTTATGTCTTATTTTTTTTAGCGAAAACCAGAACCTTATATGTTGATTAGTGGTTGTTTGATTGTTGATCCAAGATAATGGCAGAAAAAAAAAATATTTTTTGAGCCAAAATATCCAAAAAAACTAATAATATCAAATAAAATAAAGTAAAAAGTCTCAACATCATATCGGTATGTAAATAAAACTTATGAAATTTTCAATAAAGTTTGCGCAGCGCTTCGGATAGCACTCTGTGCGGCTAACGAATTCTCAGCGGAATTATTGTCGCCGTTAGTAACGGTAGCAGACAACGGCGTTATAACGAAAGCCTACCATGGACTTCTAACGACCAAAGTTTCGCAATTTAAGCTTCGGCATCTTCCGCGTCTTCAATGCATGACCCCGAAAGCTTTGCGGAAACGGAAACGCTCAGAGAAAATTCCGCAGCCATATTCTCAGAAGGCAGAGTAGGTATTTTTCTTTAATTAAAGAAGCTTTAAGGCTTATGGCTGATGTATTTTTTTATGGAATATTAATGCTGTAATATCAATAAATTATGAGAAAGCTTCTCAATTATGACAGAAAAAGAATATTTTAAAATAATCTCGGAATAATTTGTAAGTACCTACCTTCTGGTGGGTATTCCTAATTGTATTTACCAAAAACGCAAATAATCTTCGTCACCGTTTTGTATGTTCGTGAACATTTTAGCAAGACTCTGATTCTGGGAGCGCGGGTACAGATCTTGCCGGTTAGATTTTATTTATATACTGTAAAATTAACCAAGATACCGCATTATTTAACAAGATATAAATAATAATAATAATAGTGAAAATAAGGTAGATGGCTCTTTCAAATAATGGAACGATTAAATGTATTAATATCAAAAAGGTAACATATAGGTTCGAAAATATGTCGCTGTAGCATTGTTGGATAATGCACCTTCCCCGGTTTGGAAAGAGATCCAGGTTCGAATCCCGATGGCGCAACAACAATATTTTTCGATAAAATTGATTTTATATGTATATTTTTCTAATTAATATATTTAATAAAAATAGATTTTACGGGACATTGGCTGTAGCATTGGCAACGGCTAGCAGCAAAAGCAATCTTTCCTTACTTTTTTTGTACGGCTACTTTATATTTCTGAATAAATTGTTATAAACCTTAAAATGAGGTTGGCGATGAATAGTTTGTCATAATAAATTTTCAGAAAACGTACGTCTGTTTTATTGTTAGAGGTTCCATCATCAGGGTGAATTTACCACTGGGTACCACAATTATGCAAGGCAGGATATGCTAGAGGGTTTTGAGGGAGTAGATAGAGATTCCGTCAGGAACTCCAATCTGATTCTCGTGGGTTAAATATGCCGGTAGTGGTGCGTGGAGGGTGAGTCTCTTATGTGTTTTTCTTTTGTGCTGTCTCGTTTCCCAAAAAAGAAGTGTCTCTTCAATTATCCTCTGCTCCCCGGCCTTTTTAATTGTTTTATTTTATATTATGTATTGTAAATATATTAACTAATAAAGTAAGTCAGCTGGGGTCGATGATGGCAAATCTTGTTTTGGCAGCTGTGCGATATCGCCCTATCAATATGCGTGGCGCTATGCCAACCAGGCGGAAAATGAGTAGGACCAAGATAGGATCCTCGAGCTTATTTCATTGGTCCTATGCTTTTCCCCGATAATTGACCACCACTTATAACCGATATAGTATAAAAACTGCGAAAATTATTATTGATCGTAGAAAAATATATAAGAAAACTGGAAATAATAATTGATTACAGGAAAACTGTGGTAATACTGATCTCATGAACAAAGTGATAAAAACTTCAACTTGCAAACGAAAGACGAACAGGTGGTCTGTTGAATTTTTTATGAATATATTGGATATAACAAAATTTTGGAATATCTTATGTACACAAATAATTATAAAAATTTGAACAGAACGACAGACGTAATACTTTTTCGAAGGAAGTTAGTAAGGCGACGACATCAATATTTATGTAGTAAGAGTTTGAAATAAAATAAAACTTTTATAAACCACTCAATCAGAAACGAATAGTGATGAGAAAAAATGCTACTCTTGACTCACAGGCGTGATTGTGATTGGTATTCGATAATATCGGTGATTGAAAACTGTGACTGTATCACAATACATTGAAAAATTAAAAAACAAAAAAAAGACCGAGCGTAATATCAAAGCTTCAATTGCGTTAATTTAAATGTCATCACAAAAAGAATAAAATCTTTTTATAAAATTAAAATGTATTTTTCGAATCAAATTCCCAGCATTTGCAGTTTTACGTATATTTATGCGTAAACAGTCAAATTCTCAGCAAAGATGCGTAAAATTTTATAGCAGAATTTACAAGACGACACTGGTCATGATTGTGACGTCATTTTTTCATAGATTTTTCAGATTTGTTTTGCAAATATTTTTTTTTAATAGTGATATCCATCGGAAAGTTAAAAAATTATAATAATTATGATAAAAAAACTAATTCACTAATCATGATGTTTTTAAATATTCAATCACTGATAGTGAGTGTGATTCAAAGATATCAGCGATTGACTCACAGTTTGTGACTTTGTACTCATCACTAGAAGCGAATGTTTTTATTCTACAATTTATATAATACTTTTAAAATTTCTCTATTAGTAAAAAAAATGCTGTAAACAATATCATTTACGTGAAACGGATAAAAATAATATTTTAATATAGTACACGTCGCACTAAAAACACCTGTAATAATCACTGTAATATAATTTGTGACTAATGTTTGAATGAATAAAATAAAAGAAACCTAGTTTTATTTTTACACCCTTTAAATTTCTTGTTATGTGAAATTTTTTATTTTATTTTTCACACAAAATCCAAAATACAGAGTTTATTTGAATAAAAACTTTTATTCAATAGAAATACAATAAAAGGAACAAAAATTATATATTTTAATTCAATATCTCAGAATTGATCGTTTAATTGAATTTTATTTTATTCTGTTCATGTTCTTAATATACATATTATACATTATAAACATTCTTATATATATATATATAAAAAAAGGCGAATAAGCTTCATAATATAAGAGATATTCACTATCTCCTTAATTAGATCGAAGTCTGTACTAAAGGAGACAGGTTCATCCGTTGTCTATCATACAAATATGAAAACCATTATTATTATTAATATATATATATTTTTTATCTAAACCAAAAATATTAATTAATAAACAAGGTTAGAAAAGAACTCTAATAACATAATTAATAAATAAAATACTCCCGCTATCCCACGATTGAAACACTATGCAAAACAGAAAATGAATATAAAGAAATGTTGTTCTGTCCATGTGATTATTTTCATGAATCTTTCCTGAACACACAATAACCAGCTTCTGAGATGGTGTTTGAGTTTGTCCATCGAAAATTGTTTCATACCGCTCGGAAAAATGTTATAGGCATTGGGGGCCAGAAACATATGGAAGGATTGACTCTCATAGCATAATTATGAGATGGATATTGATGAAGCTCTTTGTTGGGATGAAAATAAAGGATCTTTTTTTTTTACATAGAGTTGTCGAATATCATCTTGGGGTTTCACTAAATTGCCACCGGCCGCTTAGGTCGATAAACGAAAAATGGCTGACAAAATGATTGACTGAGGTTGACGGTTAATTGCATATCTTTATGTTTATTCATTAAATTGTATTGTCCAGCTTTAAAGTGTTACATTTTTTAACAATCAAAGTAAAAAAATACATGTTCATCTACTTGGTTAATACAATTATGTTCTTATTTACTAGATTAGTGGTTTAGAATTAAGGAAATAATGTATATTAACATTTCCTATTTTGAAGACTTTTTCTTTGAGTTTTTTTATAAAAAGCCTTTGAGAGTCTTCTAAGAAAACCTTCAGAAAATTTTGGTAAAAACGTAATATTTTTATTTAATTTGGAAAAAAATTAAGAAATACCTACTCGTACTTATCTTTTGAATATCAATAAATGTACTTTAATTATTTGAGTCGCATGGCGCAGAGTGGCCCAAGTAAAAAATGTAATTTTAAGATACATACACAATACGCTCAAAATTAATTGTTTTTGCTTAATATAGGATGTCCAGTGGAAAAATTTCAAGATTAAATTGTAATGGCTCGTTAACCATCAGAGAGGGGTCTTGATCGACGCGCGTGATATGCTGATTTGCCAGTCGCAATGAGTCACTGGTCGGGAGCGCACCCCGCTTTCGCGGTTGAGCAATATTTAAAATGCGGTGATTCATTAGATCGTGCGCGTTACGCTTTTTGTACACACTTTAATATTCGACGAGTAAGTGATGGACCGAGCACGCAACTTATCTGGTGTTGGGTTTAAAAGTTCAGACAAGAAGATATAATGTTTAACCAAACTCCTCCGGGACCATCAACGTCAGCAGCGATTCCAGAACATGTGGCTTAAGTGACATGTGACGTCAAATTATGCGCAATCCGTGTAAATCGATAAGGAAGATTGCAGCCTTTACTGGAATAGAAAAATCAACAGTGCACATTATTTTGAAAAATAAACTACAGTTTCACTCATTCAAACTGCAAATCGTGCAGTTTCTCAACGAAAATGACTGTTCTTTACGTGACTGTACCTTAGCGAGAATAATGCTGGAATATTTTGGAACAGCACGAACACTTGAAAACATATTGTGTACTAACGAAGCACATTTTCATATCGATGGCTATGTGTGGTGTCAAATTTCTGTCCGAGGGAAATTGGCCCTTACTTGTTTAACCAGCGAGAGACAGTTACTGCTGACGAGTATTGCCGAATGAAATTTTGGTACTGCAACTGCAGATATTTCCTGGGTTCAATAACATAACACAATTTCCTGCAGATATTTCCTGGGCACCTCGGTCACAGGACCTTACTCCGTGTAACTTTTTTTTTATGAGGATACCTTAAGTCGAGAGTTTACAGTAACAATTCTCGAACAATTCAGGCCTTATAAGAAAATATCCGTCATAAAGTTGCTGCCATTGAACCAACGCTTTGCTCTCGCGTGTTCGCAAATTTAAGAGTCCGCTTGCAAGAGTGTCTTAAAAGAAATGGACGGCACTTAGACGATATTATTTATAAAACCTAAAATCCGCATCACTAAACTTATTTTTGTATAAATAAAATATGAGAATAATATTATGTCTCTCCTACAAATAATATAGGTTGAAATGGTGCTATAATTAATACTCGGTAGAGCATTAAATAATTTAGTATTTATTTCGATCACGCTAGTACAAATTACAATATGTTTTTAGAAATATCTGCGTTGAGAGTCGTAGAGCATTCTTTCTGACGTATCTCTCTATGCGCAAAGTTACACACAGACTTGTTTGTCCTAAATGCGCGTGCGCCTTTTATCTATCTTCATTCCATAGACTTCTCAAATACACAGATTTATCTACTTGTTCCAAACATTCATTACCTAAAAAGAATTTGCACGATGTCTTAATTTCCTCCTTCTTGAATTTCGACCGTTTTACTTGTTAACATTCATAAAAAGGTCACTTTCCATGCGTAAATCGTACATCTAACTCTATTGACTTTGTGATTCTTATTCACTATTTGCCATTAATAGTGTAACTTAATACATAGTTAATTCTACGTGAACTGATAGTCTTGTTGATTTGTATATTAATGGATAGTTAGTTGAGTTAACCCTTCCCAAACCATGCAGTAACACAAGTCTACTATCATAAAATGTATATTTTAGATAATCCTGAAGAAAATATTAGCGCTTAGGAATGACTAGTGAAAAACCAATTATGAAAAGGGAATCGTACAAAAACAATCATTTGTTTTATTCAATCCGTTGGTAAAAATACAATTTGTGATATGAAAGACAGAGATCACACACTATTTTCACAGTGAATAGAACAACAAACATACAAATATAAT
Source organism: Eubasilissa splendida (assembly GCA_031772225.1). Lineage (NCBI taxonomy): Eukaryota > Metazoa > Arthropoda > Insecta > Trichoptera > Phryganeidae > Eubasilissa > Eubasilissa splendida. Next base: position 21,891,609 of record CM062864.1, read on the forward strand.
TATCTTTTTTTTTACTAATTAAATGAAGAGAGATCTGAAGGAAGGACACATTTTATACGACCTAATGCATGCTCTAAATGATGTTATTAATCATTTTTTCAAAATTGAATGCTCAATATTTAGAGTGAATTCGTGCCATTAAAGCCATTTAACCTAATAAAAACATTTTTTCTAACAATTATTTACAGTGACACGAGTTGACAGCATGGCTGCGTTCGCGTATTTTATATCATGGTATGGTAAAGGTTAACGTGAATCGCCTGGAGGCTTAACCGTAGTTTAGGCATTTACAGATATGGATACCTGGACTAAGTGTTGACTTCCAGGCGATGTTATCACATCAGCTCTGCTTTGGAAGGATTTAATATAGGTAGGTAAACATAATGTCTATTTTGTGCTAATTTAGAACTTTAGTCAATAAGGCTCTACCTTTTTTTGAGCTTCCTCATTCCCCGTCAAATTTATTTTTAAATTACATAAAAAATTAAAAACACAGAAGTAATCTACCTGATTCTTGCAGCCAGTATCGAAATGATTTTCCACCACGTCGATGGAGTAAATGCCCTGAATCTGATTGATGCATTGCTTGTCAATCGTTGAAATATTTTTATAACATTAAAGTACATAAAAAATGTTGACGCAGTTAGGTACTTTTACTGTTACAAAATTACTGAATTGTAAAATGTATTTTATTTTCTTCGTTTGAGCCAGTCGATCATGTTTACTTCACTTTATTGCCTCAGACAGCGTGTTGTTTGAAGATAGTAACAACTCAATAATTATTGAAACCTTCCAAGAAATCTAGACTATTCTAAGCATCAATCCGTTTCTGAACCGGCTTCAAAGCAGATTTCCAGTAAAATTAGAAATTTTACGATGGATTAAACGATTTTGACGCGCAAATGACGTAGAAACTCGTTTGGCGACTAAAAAATAAATAAGTAATTTTAAAATTTATTTGTTTAATTACGTTGCATTGATGCTTTTCTGTTAAAATAATTAGTTAATTATGTAACTATGGTGATCGGGACACGGTTCCGAACGCACAACGACAACCACTACGGGGGGACATCAGTTCTAAGTAACCAGCCTCGTTTGATGCACAGCCTGGATATGCACCTTAATACCAACATATTCCGCTGCATCTACAAGATGTCTAGCAATGTTTGTAACCTTTTTTTTAAATTTAGTGCAATTGTGTAAGTACGCGTTTCAATTAAATCACCACTCTGTTAATATCTCATTCCTCACACGAAACCAACTTTTAATTCATACAACGTTAATCTTTCCTCTCCGATGATGTAAACTGAGTTGACATTATACACTAAATATAGAGTTAACATTTTAGGTATTCCTCCGTAATATATTTATGTATTGGATAAAATAATAATAATATATAATGATTTACCATACGCAACAATAAAAAATATTTTGTCGAAGAACCTGACGTGAATATGTCAATACGTGTATGTGTACGTGTGGATAGGGGCGGAAGGCGCACTCACTTAAGTAGCATAGCGTGCGTACAGCAGAGAAACGCACGGATTTTTATTTCATCACCGTAAGGGTAAGGTTAATCCCTCATCCATTCATTTTACATATCATAATAAATAAATACCTCCAAATAAATCAATCAGCGGAACTCAGTCAGTAACAAATAAGTTTGTAAATTTGTCGCTAAAAATATTGTCGCTGTAGCATAGTTGGATAATGCACCTTTCCCGGTTTGGAAAGAGATCCAGGTTCGAATCTCGGTGGCGCAACAACGATCTTACATGTATATCTTTCTAATTAATATATTTAATAAACTATGTTATCAAGCGCCTTGAATTTCGTTATTGGATACCAAATAACAGACAGTATTAACACCTGTTTTTGTATGATTATTTTAGAAAAATTTACCTTTGCTCCCACTTCATAAATTAAATGACAGGTTGCAATTTTTTACATTACCAAGTATGACATCCTCTTAGTAAAACATGTCCATTACTACTGACATGAGCACTTAGCGAGAATGTTGCCGGGTCTAATAACAAGATTACCGGAAGGTGGGGAACAAGAAAATGGATTTAAATAAACAGCATCTGTCTGGAGAGATTTACTTTATCTGAGGTGGACTTATTCAAATAGACTTAAACAGCTTGTGAAGAAAAACACCAAGAAATTCCGGAAGGAAAAATGATTTCAACAAAGGGCAGGCTTTTAAATCTGAATTTTTAACAATCACAAGTTGATAAATGTAACGTTTTAATTTCAATTTCAATTTTATATTAGGAGAACACATTATTATTGTAAAGTTGTAATTATTCAGAACATAGATGTCTGTGATATTTTAAATATTAATTAAATATGTTAATAAGAAAGATATACATATAAAATAAAGTCTGCTATCAGTTTACTCAAAGGTATTTGAGATTTTGTAAAAATAAGGTAGATGGCTCTTTTAAATAATGGAACGATTAAATGTATTAATATCAAAAAGGTAACATATAGGTTAGAAAATTGTCGCTAAAAATATTGTCGCTGTAGCATAGTTGGATAATGCACCTTCCCCGGTTAGGAAAGAGATCCAGGTCCGAATCCCGGTGGCGCAACAACAAAAATTTTCGATGAAATTGATTTTATATGTATGTCTTTCTAATTAATATATTTACAATTTTATATTATTACTTAGGTATATGTATATTATTTTATTATACAGTTAATCCAATAAAACCAAAATCATAATGAAAGTGTAACAATAACTTAATTAATAACATATTTTCTCTGAAATTACAATATACTTTATACAGTGAGGATAACAGTTATTTGAAAAGGACTTATTAAATATATAAATAGCTTCGTATCCAGCGTTGCTCGTAGTTCAGGGAAGGGTTTAGGGAGTCAATGGGAGGGGAGTGCCATTGTTTTATGCGGGCCCTAGAGAGAAATTATGTATGCGAAATAAATTTGACAGATTGGCTGGGAATGGTCCTGAATAGTGGGGTGAGGTAAAAATATTTTTTTTAGGATTTTAGAGTGCAACTGAGTAAAATTTTGATAACAATCATAATTTAATTTTATAAAAGGGGCTGGCTTTATTAGTTATTATATACTTGAAAGAGTCATTAACCCTTCCCAAACCATGCAGTAACACAATTCTACCATTATAATTAAACCTGTAATATTTCCGTAAATACATGCAACATACAATTCATATTATAGATAATCCTAAAGAAAATATTAGCGCTTAGGAATGACTAGTGAAAAACCAATTATAAAAAGGGAATCGTACAAAAACAATTATTTTTTCCATTCCGTTATAAAATTAATACGTTGGTAAAAATACAATTTGTGATATGAAAGACCAAGATCACATACTATTTCCGCAGTGAAAATAACAACAAATATACAAATATAATTATCTCTTTCTTACTAATTAAATGAAGAGAGATTAGAAAGAAGGACACATTGCATAGGACTTAATTAATGATCTAAATTGTGTTATTAATCATTTTTTCAAAATTGAATGCTCAATATTTAGAGTAAATTTGTCCCATTAAAGCCATATAAGCTAATAAAAACATTTTTTCTAACAGTTATTTACGGTAACACGAGTTGACAGCATGGCTGCGTTCGGGTATATTATATCATGGTATGGTAATGGTTAAAAGGGATTATTTATAATAGAAGAGTTAAGATTGAAGAGTTATTTCTCCGCGAATTTGCACGCAGGTATATTAAATGTTACCACTGTACACATAGATTTAATAAGTTATATAGCCATCAAATGAGTTTCGATTGTGTTTGTATATGTGATTAGAGCGGGCGTATTATGAATAAAACGGTACATACAAAAGTTTCGTTTATTGTTAAGTGAAGCACAATTGAATTTTCACTGTTTGTTAAATTATAAAAAGTTCAAGATTAACGATGTTCACAGGAGCCGGTGCTGAGAGGTTTGTCTGAGGAGATGGCCAGGAGAAGAGCGGTCGGTTCTTGTGTTTCTTCGGACTGGTTGCTGCGCGACGTATTGGACGCGACGTCTGTGGATACAGAACGGACTTGAATGGCTGTCGAGTGCGTAATTACGTGGTCATGTCTGTGAAGTGCAAGCGGGGTTCCACACATATCTTCCATTTGTCGCTGTCCCACATCTTTATATCGCTCCTTTGTCTCCGATTTTGACTCTTCATTTTTTTTAAATAGTCACCATCTTTCTTGTACAATTCCTCTCTTCTTCATTCAATATGCTGAAAATTAGAATACAAGATTTTTTCTCTTTCTTCTATACTTTATTACGCTTGCAATATTTCCTGGACTCATTGACGACGAACGAGACGTGGACGGCGAGACGTCTTCATTCTGTAGGAGGTGAACATCAAGGAAAGTCTCAGCCTAAGTTTGGGAATCTGGCTAGAAGCGAAGATAGCTTGGAGAAGATCCCCCGCCTGTTGAACTGACGAAGCGGAAAAGCAACAAGCAAAGCTAACATCATCATTTGCTTCTGTAATATAATGTTTCGGTGATAACATTATTTTTAGATAGAGATTTTTTGTAAATTTGTTTTATTCATCATGAAACCACCAGGCTCCTACTGACAAGTTACACAGTGAGACTGGTGAACGTTATATTTATATAAATTGAAGACAGCTCGTAAGCCCTGTAATTACCCATACTTCCATATATTTTCCAATAAATATATGGAATATTTTAAATAGCTTCGTCTCTACAAGATATCTATTATTTTTTTAATAACAGTGGCTTTGTAGGCGAACATCCAGTAATTGCGTTTTTTGGACATATTCAAACACTGCTAATAATATAAAATTGAAAAATATTGATTTTTCAGGGGTATTCTAGAATAATGTATTAAAAAAAATTTACAGATAAAGAATATTAATTAATAAATTTCAAAAAAATAATAAGATTCTCATATGCTGTTTTAGGGAAATTAATTATCAAATTTAGTCCATAGATGGCAAAAGTGTAGTGGTACTCGAAGCGAGTCCATATATTAACATATATACAACTTTCAAAAATTTGATAGATATGGAGATTGATGGGTAAGAATAGTGAACATTATATTTATGTAAATTGATCACTTAAGCCAGCCGAAGACAGCTCGTAAGCCCTGTAATTACCCATACTTCCATATATTTTCCATTAAATATATGGAATATTTTAAATAGCTTCGTCTCTACAAGATATCTTTTATTTCTTTAATAACAGTGGCTTTGTAGGTGAACATCCAGTAATTATGTTTTTGGACATATTCAAACACTATGGTCGAAATACAAGCAAGTGACGTATAACCGTCTCCGAATTCAGTACAACAACTCATACAGAATACTGTTTGGATTGGCGCATTATTGCAGCGCATCTACAATGTATACCGAAGACCGTATACATGGATTTGTTCCGCTTCTGAGACATCGAGTTGCGGGCGTAAAGATGCGGCTGGAGCTCAGCACCGACTCTCTGGTGCAAGCGGCGCTCTCATGGAAAGCTGGTTCCCTGACCAGAGAATGGCAACGCCTACAGAATAGCTACATATACAACAATGACCGTGACTGAAGTAGTTATATATATAATATTTATATTTTGTGTGAACTTTTTACTGTTTATTAACTTTTATTTTATTTATTAATATTTTCCTTGGTTTTCTTTTTCATAGCATTATATTTATTTCATAACCTTAATGTATAACATGATATGTATTATCTCTATGGCAAATCGGGTTAAAAAAAACCTGATTACTCTGAAATAAACACATTATTATTATAGCTAGTTGGATGGTTGTTCAAGAGAAGCAAATTCTCATTCAAATATTTGTTGATTGCTTCTATGATACTGCATATGTTACATGCAAATATTGTTACTGACATGCGATCCGGGCATCACTGTTTGGCTGTGTGTGTTTATTATTTCTGTGCACACGTGCATTGTATTTGAGAGGTTCAGAAGCAAATCCACCACTATCCAAGTGACAAAACTAAGGTAAACATATTTGCTTACACTTTTTTTTTTAAAGATAAATCATTATTATTTGTAAAATTGCAGTTTTTCAGAACATAGGTCTGTGATATTTTTCATACAAATTAACCTTTTCCATACCGTGATATAAAATACTCGTACGCAGCCATGCTGTCAACTCATGTTACCGTAATAAATTAGAGTTCTATTAGCCTTTGAAATGTGAAAAAATGCTTTTGAAAAAATGGTTAATGCCAGAAACTTACTATAAATATTGAGCATTAAATATTTAAAAAATATTTATATTATAATTCGGAGCATTCATCTAGTCCTGTATAGGAGGTTGCATTATATAATAAATACAACCTTTCTTTTTATCTATCTTTCTTTAATTAGTGAGAAAGAGACACCATTATATTCGTGTGTTTGTTATTCTTTTCACTGTGAAATTAATATGTGATTTCTTTCTGTCTTGACACAAATGGTATTTTTGTCAACGTATTAATTTTATAATGGATTGAATTATAATTATTTTTGTAGGATTCGCCTTACATACTTAATTTTTCACCAGTCCTTCAACTGAACTAAAATACGAATTGCATGTTTCATATATTTACTGAAATATTACAAGGTAATTTCGCTGTAGTATAGTTGGATAATGCACCTTCCCCGGTTAGGAAAGAGATCCAGGTTCGAATCCCGGTGGCGCAACAACAATATTTTTCGATAAAATTGATTTTATATGTATATTTTTCTAATTAATATTTAAAATATCACAGACCTATGTTCTGAATAATTACAACTTCACAATGAGAATGTGTTCTCCTAATAATATTATGCTGCCTGTATTTACCGAAATATCGGGGCGGTAAACCTGTGTCACTGCATGGTTTGGGAAGGGTTAAGATGCTCATAGTTGATTGTAGAAGGTACTGAGGTCGGCCACTTTGCCAAGTATCTCGCGATGTAGGCAGATGACCGGCGCGTATTCGAAAATGGTACAGGGACAAGTAGATAGTATCAAGAGTGTGTCGGAAGGTTGGAAGAGATCTATAGGTATTAGGAACACAATTTCTATAACAGTTACAATGTACCACTTTAATGTTACAATGTACGTAGATTATGTTAATATGTATGATGTACGTGTAAAGAATATGTATGATGGCGGACTAGAGAAGGTTATAAGAAAATAAACTACTTACGGTTGACACTAGATTTATTCCACAATGTTTTACAAAGTTGTATGCAAGTGGCTACTGCAGGCTGATCTAAAGCGTAAGCGATAATTCCGATAATTGTCGATTGATATTATAGTGGTATGTCGCCCGATGTCGCTACAAGGAGTGTTTACGACTGTTGAGAGCCTGGTTTAATACACAGATAATTGTGAGGTGCGTTCAGAACCTTCGCACAATCCTCGTGATCACTAATTCCAACTCTTCTAGCGATATGGCAAAGCATGTTGTGAAGAGTTTTTTCTGGAGACATTCGGTCATTTCATTGTGAATTCGAACTATAAATCCGGATCGATAGGATCTAAATGAACGATTGCAAATACTCCGGGTTGCGTTTTCCGCGGAAAGGAATACGACAATTCCGTTCGTAAATCGGAATCACCGCAGGGTAGCGGAGGGAAGTAGGGAAATCTTGGTGAGGTAGATGAGGGGATAGGGGTTCTAGTCGAAGAACCAGTGATTTCGGGAACCAAATTTCGGATAGACTGCTCGCCTTACCTTGTACATGAAGTCTCCGTAACGCGCGCAGTCGCCGCCAAGATCACACAGTGGCACGTAGATGAGCCGAATATCCGATCCTAATTGAATACGACGATATCACAAGTTCCCAAAATACAGTGCTGGTGCACTGGAGTTGAAATATCCACACCGCGAATGCTATCACGATGTCGAGATCGAACAAATATCGGTCAAGTTGATTTCTGCTGACGTCAAGGTCACAATTCATACTGACAAGACGAGCATGAGGAAATGTATGTATGGAAATTTGGATGCGGAATTGTGTCAATAACAGCGATCGCGGCAGATTCGAAAAAACGCACCAAAAAAATTCGGAACTGATACTGATTTTTAATAATTTATACAAATAAAAATAGTATTGCGGTCATCCCACGCGCGCCCCACAAACATGGCCGTGTAGGGACTCACTTAACAATGGAAATATAAGGAAAATATAGGGTCGAAATCCAACCAATCAATCTGCAGACACCATACATCGTAACATACACTATCCATGAAGCTAGCAACTACTTCTATGCAGGCCTTTCTTTCATTTACATCTCTAGCGAGCCGCTCCAGCATTCAACTACATACGCGTATTGAACAGTATACCACCTCTGTATAATTCATCAATAAATCAATAAATGCCAACCTTTGTATGTGCTCTTTCATTTAAATACCTTGCTCTTGGTACAAAAATAGCCACCCAACACACACCCTTTGATATGCACCTCATATCTACTGCGACATACACTAACACGCGTGAGACTAGAGAGTAATTAAGGGCTTCAGTCTCACATCTGAATCTTAGTCTACAACCACCACCTCTACATTGTTATATTCTTTCTAAGTACTTTTTAACAATAAATATACAAATATGAATTAAATATATTAGTTATAAAGATTTACATATAAAATCAATTTTATCGAAAAATATTGTTGTTGCGCCACCGGGATTCGAACCTGGATCTCTTTCCTAACCGGGGAAGGTGCTTTATCCAACTAAGCTACAGCGACATTATTTTTAGCGACAATTTTTCGACCCTATATGTTACCTTTTTGATATTAATACATTTAATCGTTCCATCATTTGACAGAGCCATCTACCTTATTTTTACAGAATCTCAAATACCTTTGAGTAAAACTGATAGTAGACGCCAGAATTATCAACTCATTTTTATTAAATTTTGGACACATTGATACAACTTTATTATTTTTTAAAAAAAATAATAAATATACAAAAGCAGATTAATTTTAGTGTTTGAATTAAACACACATTTCTAGAAATTACCCTTAAACGTTAATTATCGATTTATAGATACATAGTTATTCGATTGTTTAAAAATCAAACCCTTCTCAAAATAATTCAAAGATTTAATCTATATACGGCGATGTCACCTTCGCTGTGCCAAAATGATGTAACAGAGTTTTATCTAAATTCCCCTCTGATATTCTGCTGATCGATGACGGAGAATTTTGCGTGTTGAAATTTGATTTGGAGAATATTATTTGCGATGTAACGAGAATGTACACATTTTCATCAAATATTCAACCCGGCTTATCCAATATAATATAATATTTAGGTTGTTTCGAAAATAACGAGACTGATTTTAATTTACAAATTCAATTAAACATGTGTAATTTTAGAGCAAATAAACATAAATGGCTGGAGACGTTTGAGATGTGGTTTTGTTCGACGTGTGCTTTCGCGAGTTTACGATATTACCTATAAAGTACTAAAAATAAATAAATCAATAGAACTAATGATATTATTAATTAAATTAATATTTTTATTTATTATCTTTGTTTTATTAACCACTAAAATGAGTTTAAATACATCTACCGGTTTCGAAAAATACCATTTTCTTCTTCAGGATGTCATAACTAACTAAAACATATATTGTTTCTTTGACAGAATCTATTTTTAAAAAATCTATTTTTTTAGTACCTAACTCTAATCATTACTTAATACAAATTTACTCGAATAATTTTTGGAAAAAATTTTAGAATGGGACTCATAGTTAAATTTAGTTGGTTGTTTATAATTTTTTGATTAGTTTTACATTATAGTGGTTAATAAAACAATAATAATAAATAAAAATATGAATCTTAGCCACAAAGATAATTTTGCTGATTTTAAAAGTATAATTAAATTAATCAATAAGAATTTATCAAAAATCTTTTTGGTTGCTACCAATTCTGATTGAAAAAAAAAAGACTAGTATTACTTATTAAAAGTAGGAATGGCATATAAAGAAGAACAGCTTTTTGCTGTGAAGTTGCATATTCAGAATATAGTTCTGTGGTATTTAATACAAATTATGAATCAACCAGAAAGATATACAGAAAAAATATTTATTGTTACCGGGATTCGAACCTAGACTTCTTCCTATCATTTTACTATAGCAATTGAATACATTATGGACAAATTTTGAACTAAGGTATAAGCCGTAATATTTTTTAATTGATACATTTACTATACAGGGGAATATAGAAAGCAGCAGATGCCTAGATAGAAACCTCAGAAAGTGGGTAATTTAATAGAGGCTACACTCTCATCATTTCACATGCCATCGTTCCATTCTTGGTTAGCATTGCAATCCTACAGTTCACTATCTCTAAAAAACAAACTACTTATGTACAAAGCAATCATATATATACTCATATGCGCGAGCCCTATCTGGGGTTCAAGTAACACATACATTTTAGAATCTAAACAAAACTACATCCTTAGGAGAATCACAAACTCATCCTGATTTGTCAGTAACACAATCATTTACAGAGACTCAAACATACTCTACACATAGACAAGTTATCGTATAATTTTTTTCTAAATTTATTTCCATCCCAAAGTCTTCCGTAAACTCGGCCTGTATGATCCCTCATCCGATCCCCATTATCTTAATTTCATTTTTTTACCCTGTTATCGAACAAATTCTTATTTTTAATCCTATTTCCGAAGAATTAACGGAAACATAACCAACTATCAAATAAAGTACTGTAAACCGAGGCAAGGTATCGTCACTGATGTATGGAAGTGAGGTCTGGAGATGGCAGAAAAGAAACGAAAGTAGACAGAATGCAGTGAAAATGAGATCACTAAGGCGTATTTGTGGCAAATCTATTTATGACAGAGTAAATAATGAAGAAATAAGGAAATAATGTAAAGCTGATGTTAGTGTAGTGAGTAAGATTAAGAAAGGATCACTCAGGTGGTTTGGTCATATGTAACGGATGAATGAGGAGAGAATGGTAAGAAAGATATATGACGCAAGTGTTGATGGCACCAGAAATAGAGGACGTCCGCGGAAGACTTGGCACGACCAGGTAAAACCAGAGAATGGAGGATGGTTCTATTAGAAGCCTCAACAATCGGCGAGCTTGTACGAGAAGATGTATGAATGTGTATGAGGCGAGAATTGTGTGTCAGGACAGAAGAGGGTGACGCTCTATCCTATCTGCCTACCCCCGCGGAGAAACGGCGTGATGGCAAGTAAGTAAGTAAGTAAGTAACGATCACTTTCTTGCAAACAGCTTTCAAAATTATGCAATATTAAAAAAACGTCTATTATTTTTTGGAACATTCGAATATTCGACAATATATATATATATTATTATTAATGATACAATATCAAAAAAATAAACTTATATTATATTTAAAATATAGCGATAAACAGTTTGAAGTAGTTAATATATTAGATCAATGTAAATATGCCAGTTTCAGACGCTAGCTAGGAAGATATCGTCGCAGAAAATAAATATCGAGAAATAATTCGCTGAAAAAATGGTGACAAGAACCGGAGGACTAAATTATTGACAAGTCGAATGTGAAGTGAAAGATATCTCAAGCAATCCACTATAGGGACCCGTTAAGCATTTTATTTATTGTGCATTATTGGATTAGATCTGTTCGCTTTTATATTTTAATTGTGATAATGATTTTTATTTTATATCTTCATATCATGCTGATGATGATGTAGTTTTATGTACGGAACTGTATCATCAGAATAATACCCGTTCTTGGTAATAAAATTATTTATTATGAATAATATGAACAAGAGGCCGCGCCGCATTTATCTCTTTCACATTGTATCATTCGTACCAACCTTGCGCACGTCTACGCTTTTGCTCTAGATACATTACATTTTTAATGATGATGACAAGGAAGATGATGATGTTGACGATTATAATGAAGACAACGACGATAACGATGATGATGAAGAAAATATTATTAATTTACGCCCTTCAGGGTTTTACAAAATTGGTTAGGTATAAAAAAAACATGAGCAGCTACACAAGTAGCATGAAATATATATATAAATATAAATTAATAGAATAAACATATATAGCTTTTAAAAAAAATTGATAAACAATAAAAATTAAGGTTTAATACAGAATGGCTGAGCATCAAAAACAATTAATTTTCATCGATTCGGAAGAACACCAAAAACATCACTCTTATATTTAAATCGGAATATATCTACAAGACCAAAATCGTTCCCATGCCTGTCAAGTCTTTGTGTGGGTGCATTCCTATAAACATGATACCGATAACCTGGTACTCCGCGCAGGAACATGGTATACAATCAGTTTAGTTAAATTATGAGCGTCCAGTATGCCATTTACTATTTTAAATACAAATGATAAATCACTTAAAATTCTATACGTTATATAATTCTATATATTCATAATTCAATTGTTCAGCAGGAATACACAGTTTGAAGCCTTAAAAATTTATGCTGAACCCTTTCTAATTTTAATCCATGCCCTTTATGGAATGGAGACCAAATAGTCGAGTTGAATTCTAAATTGCTACGAACCACAGCCATGTGGAATTAATGATAGTTTTTCATCAAATAATATGCCAAGATTTTCCATTTGAGACACTTTTTTTAAGACTAGCGCAGTTTATTATGTAATGAAAAATAATGGGTTATTTGATACTGCAAAACGTTATAGATTGGCATTTATCAATATTTAAAAAAAGTTTGTTGTGTGTACACCATTCATGTAATTTGTTATATGATGATGGTGAAAAAAAAAAAAATGAAAGTACTGTCGATTATCTGGGATCGCGTTACTCAGGTTGCGAATTAAAACTGAGACAATAAAAAAACAACATTTAAATAACACATATATTTATTTACTTAGACTTTATTGATATACATATTTTTGTTATAACAGAGGTGAATATATTATAATATAACATGATAAACATAAGATACAATTAAATTGCTATTAAATGCTCGTAGTTTATTGCGCGGGATGGAGTAGACTAGAAAATTAAAAAATAAATCTTAATTTGTCTACTACATACATGCAACAGAAAACAAAACTGTTCATAGACCGGAAAAACAGATCGATGACATCATATTCGTAAATTATTATTTGCATGCGCTTAGACTCGTTGTATATTTTTTATGAAAGCTATTTTTCCCGTTTTGGTTTTGGCGGAGATAATCCGGTGTTTTTGTTTATCTCGTTACTTTTCAGCGGCAGTGTGGTCGGCACCCGCACGGTAGCGGGCACTGATCTGTTCTGGCAGTTCCGCAGATCGGTTCTAAGGATTAATATATTATTCGGTTTGAGGGGGTGCATTCCCATGTAGGTGCTACTCTCTGATAACACCGGGGAAAATTGCACGAAGCACACCAAAGGCTGCCTTTCACCGAGCGCTTTAATATTTTAAGCGACAACGGGGCTCCCAAAAACGTTGAAATATGTAAATTTCCGGTCCATTCATTACCTTTGACGTATCCCCCTTTGTCAGTCGACATTAGCGCGTCATCAGAAATTACTTACAGGACCCTAGTCTGAAAAAATTGACGTATAAAGCGAAACAAAGACGGGGAATTGTAGTTGCCGACCCTTGAACGAGGGAAAAAGGGGTTGCCTCGGTATGGGAGGAAAAATTAATTATTTGCGGTCGCGGCTACTTGTACGAGAAAAAACATAGTTACCCGGAATTTATATATTATTTTTGACGAACATGACGGATTTACCTCAATTACATGGGGCATCTGTCTATGTATGGTTTTTTTTCTGTTCATGTTAATAATGTAGGGTATATATAAATTACACATTTTTCAAAAATATTAATATGTACCCTCAAGTATTATAAAATTAAACTTAGATAATAGATTTAAAAAATATTTGTATAGTTTAACATTTCCTTTACAGCGCACTCTCCGGCCGACCTGAAAACGGGTGGTTGGACAGAAAAGGAACAAGAAGGTTCAAGGACCAATCAGTCACCAGAAAGAACACGACCTACCTGAGGTAGTCCATTATTTGGATTTTACTTCACTATGGCTACAGGTCTTTTGGCTTCAGAAAAACGCACTTTGTTGATCCGCACTTCGTTGATAGCGCGAAGTGAGCACTACCTGCACCATACGAGAGCCAGATGAACAGTTAAACTATCAACCCCACACAGCAGGGCGATAGTTTACAAAGTAATAGTAGGAAGTCAACTTCACAGTTTAACTAATCATTCCCTCATGGCAGGAAGATAACTTGTCAACTTAACAGTTTAACGCACTCTAATAGTAAACGTTAAAGAAATCAGAGTTAAGTGTTAAACCACGTTGATTACTTATATATGGTAACCAAATTCTTACCAAGAGAGTGAGATCAAGAATCCACTACTACTGCTACTGAAATGAGTATGTTAATGGAGTAGAAGGAGTAATATATTTGGACCGAGTTAGAAGCACCGAGATAATAAAGACCCTCAGATGGTGTGGATACGTCTTGTGAACGGCTTCAAAGGAACGACTACCAAGATGTATTGTATATTCTTGTCAACACCGAAGGAAAAGTGGCCGGTGGGTCGCCCTAGACTTAATTGGGATAAACAATAACAGACAGAGAATAGTGGCATGTCAGTACTTTGTGCTTCCAATCATCCAAGGATAAGGAGACGAAAATGATGATGAATATAAACTTGTCATTACGTACCTACAAAGACTGTTTTCCGTGTTATAGTAGATGTTGAAATTTTTCAATCTTTATATAAACTCGGTCAATAAAAGTTTTTTTATACGTTAGATTTATTCCAGAGAACTGTTCCTAAAATATTCATCGTGTCTTTTATAGGCAGATCCACGGCTCACGCGCTATTTATGTACTCTTGTGGCGGACGTGACATAAATATGCTGTTATACGGTAACTAAGAACACGTGTTTTTAGATACTGTATAATGCAGAAGTTCGATTCCGAATACATAAAACTACAGCATGCACGTGTTCTTTGTGTATGTGTAAGTTGTACAAAACACTTTGATTATTATTTTAATGTCGAAAGGTTTCAATACTGCTGTACCTCTATTAGGGCATACGTATTTACTCTAATGTATCTATTTTTGGATGGGTGATTACGTGGCTGCAATAATGACAAAAATAGAGCATGTATTAAATAATTAATAATATTAATTGATAGATTTAGCTGGATTTTAATTATTTTTGATTTAGTATCAGGGTTTTATTTTTTATTTCTATCATTTATAAATTATCTATTCTAAGGCGTTTAACAATTAATAATCAAATTCAACAATGTAGTGTAGAATTTAATGATACAATATAACAATAAATAATACAGTATTATGCCACAATATACCATTTATTTATATATATTACACTAAACTATTATTAAGCTATTACATCATACAAACATTTGGTAACATTACAAGTCTCATACTGAAATGCTTACGCTAGAACATTAAATTTGTAAAATGAAGGTACATTCCTATTGCATTAGTGTACTGGAAGTGTTGATAATATGCGATTAGAATGGGATTACATGGCTAGCGTGGAATGGCATTACACAGTAGCAATAATACTATCGCCACAGAGCATTCTATCACAAGAATACGACCAATAACATCATAACTTCAAATTAATCAGAATATTTTGATGATAGATTCTTGTAAGTTTATTTTTTTATTTTATTTTAAATAATGATGTAAATATTAATAGCGTCTAGTGAACAAGGATACAGTCTTGTGAGTGGGATGTATGCAAGAAAAGCGATCTAATTATGACTGTTAACAAGTCGAAAGTGAAGGTATTTGATGAGGAAAGTAAAACTGAGAAAGATATCGAAATGTGGGTTGTTGACGAAAGTCTAATATTACCTTGTTCTTTCTTTCCGTCGTTTCCAGACTTCTTCGTTATACATGTTCCTTTCTAGCTAACGGATACTTAAAGATTTCGGCCAACTTGGGACAGATTTAATTCCGAACGCTGATGTGTCTACAGATTTTTTGTCGGTCGAGAGTGACGCCGTGCGTTAAATCCAGACCACGAAAAAAACGCTTGTCTACAGCATCCCGAAGTACAGCGACATTTCTTCACCAAAACAGTGCGAGTAAATGGGAGGTGTAATTTTCCGTTCAGCCCAGGATTGAGATCAAGGGTAGGGCAAATCCTTTCTGACATTATTCCTTTCTACTCCAATTAGGGTCGCGTGAACTAAACAATAATTTAAATCGATACAGTCCACGGGATCTATTCCCATCAAGGGTGGTTGCAGGCAACAAAGTGAACTGCGTTTTGAATGCAATTTTATATTGTGGCGGACTCGTGGTACCACCTAGCGGTGGTTCGCTGGAGCTTTCTGCATACAGAATACCGGTGGTTCTCAGGGAGATTGTAGGAGACACTCCCGAAAAGATGGCGCTTGACGAGAGTACCGAGCGGAAATGACCGTGGCTGGCGCCTTTAACAAGTCCTATATTTAAGTGTAACATACCATGTACTTTTGAATTTAACATCTATCTGTACGTATTAGTGTGTTCCGAAGCGCAACCAAACCCAAGGTGCAGTTATCTTTCATTAATCCACCCAAGTTGTCATTCTTCCCAACAACACTATCCAAAATATCTAATGAGAATTTGTCAACCGAAGCAAGACTAGCGGTACATAACATAGTCCTAGTACCGATACTGATGTACGAAAGTAAGAGCTGGAGCTGACAGAAGAAGACTGAAAACAAGCAGAAATGTATGGAATCCATTTATGATTAAGGAATGAAGACATTAGGTGAGAATAAAAAGTTGGTCTTAGCATGGCTTGTTCTGGAACTTTTTTGGATCCTTTTCTGCCTTGTAATGTTTCAAAATTTTAGAGAAGCATAGACCAAAGCTTTCTGGAATAACTATAACTGTAGACTGTATGACTGATGTAGAGACACGCGACCGGTAGAGTTGTATAACTCTTTTTTCTCCACATCTGTGGTTCTCAATCGTTTACACGTCATAAATTTTTCGAAATTTTCTATGTGAAACTTTGTGAAAGGCCATTTTAAATTGTATTTAAAATAAAAACACTGTTTTCTTTCACTCGTTTATTTTATTATAGCGTTTTTAATGCTGACGCGTCATCTTCAGTAATATTACTATTACTAAACTTAAAACTAAAGGACTACTTAATAATAATAATAATATTGGATAATTTGTATAGGGCCATTTTCCTAAACATTTTCAGCTCAAGGGCACTTAGGGTTAACGAGTGGATAGTGAGGAGGGAGGGGGTTAGAGTTGGGTGGGTGTAGAGGGGCATGTTCAACAAGCGCAGGAGAGGGGACGTAATATAAAGTGCTTGAATTTTGATGTAAATGTCATCAATATGTCATCAAAATGTAATTTTAATGACAAATATATATATTTCATATCACGTCTATTCATTTACTAATTTGTGGTAGAAATATAAAAACTGCATTTAGATTGTTTCATAAATTTGAATAGTGTTTATTTAATGTTGATATGTTAAAAATCAAAAGATTACTCATTAGATTCTTGAATTTTCAAGAACTTCACAATATCTTATAGTGCACCAGTTGGGATCCACTGTGATAGATAATACTAACTTTACCCATTAAGGAAACTCACTGAGATGTTTTTTAACGAAAAAATACTTGCTAAGTGGTCAAAGTATATTAAAAAAAATAATAAGTTTCACCTTTTTTTTTTAAAACTTTGCCATTCCGGAAACACGGAACTGCCAAACTAAATAGTTGAGAGTCGGACAATTTTCCGGTTGAGATCGGAGGGTCGCAGTAGGTTGGTCATATTGTTGCTATGATGTATTACAAAGTAATAATAGATAATTTGTATAACGCCATTTTCGTAAAAACTTTCACCTCAAGGGCGCTTTACACATAAACTATTTATAGTTCTACAATGATTTTTTGAAAAGGTGCGTTTTTAGTTTCTTCTTAAATAAAGTCTCCGATGCATTCATTGTTCCTTATGACGGAGGACAAAGAGTTTCACGCTTTTGGGCCTGCCACCGCAAATGCCCGTTCACTAAATTTAGACTTCTGGCAACGGTTGGTCGGTTCTACAACCCTTCCTGCAGCTGAAGTAGAGGCTGACCTGAGAGAGATGATGTGTTAAAAGCATTTCACAGATATATAATATTGCTTTAAATCATTTCAAAAATAATTAGATTATCATTGTGACATGCAGTTTCGGGAAAATTAATATCAAATTTAGTACATAGATAGCATTGGTGTAGTGGTACATACACATATATAACATTAAAAAATTTGATAGATATTGATAAATTTGATTGGGTGGAATGGTCAACGTTACATTATGTAAAGTGATCATTTAAGCTAGCCGAAGACAGGTCGAAAACATATATTATTTGTTTAATTAATTATGCGTTGCTCGATGCACAATCCTATATTATATAACTCCAAAAACGCGAATAACCACCGCCACCACTTATAGTTCGGTGGTGTCCGCTTTAGATGATAAACAAAAATGGACTGTAATATCGACACGTCTCATGTAACCAGCAGAGGCTGAGAAATATCCGACTAGAAATCAGATTCTAGGAGCGCAGGTTCTTATTTCCGGATGTACATTGGGGAACAATTAAAAAGAAAAGTTGTGGTGGACTGTATCGATTAAAATTAATGTTTAGTTGACGTAATCCGAATTGGTACAAGAAAGGAATATTTGCAGATGGATCTGGCCTATCTTGATCTCGGTCCTGGGTATGACGTCAATTTTCACCTCCAGTTGACTCGCACTTTTGAAGTTGAGAATGGAGATATCACTGCACTTCTAAAGATGTGTATAACACCGTTTCTTCGTGGTCCTGGTGTTAGTTACGCACGGCGTTACTCGCGAATGTTAAAATAAACAAAAATGTTGACCGTTTCGTTTGTTGAAAGGATAAAATCCACAGGAAGTAGGTTTTCATCTGATTTCATAAACACAATCTTCTGGTCTTCTGTGTTCAGTTTTCTGTACATCTAACCTTTCTGGGCGATGTTTTGGATCACATTGCAGAGTCCATCATCAGGGTTGGTGAGAAAAAGCACAAAAGATTCTGAATGGCCGTGAAAATCTAAGAACACGCTCGTATAATGCCGTCCTCCAATATATAGTTTATCTGATCACGCCAGACAGACTTCTTATGTTTTTAGCCTCTTCGCTCGTACGTTCCACATGGCCAAACCATTTCAGAGATTCTATAGAATACGCTACATTAATTCGTACCAAATTATTCAATCTTCTCTCTGACGTGTATGTAGTATCCGCAGTGACCGCATTTTCACTGCGTAAAGTCTACTTTATAATATTTTACAGCAAGTCTTGCTTCAGATAATTCAGTTTATTTATCTAATAATACGATTCGGGAATGCTTTTAGATCTGATTGCAAATATTTTTTGGAAATAGAGACAAAAACGACAAAAAAAACTTTGAGAGATTGACTCATTATTTATTTATTATTTTGAGTATTCTTTTATATTAGAACACATTCTTATTGTGAAGTTGAAATTATTCAGAACATAGATCTGTGATATTTTAAGTATGAATTATTATAATTATAATGCACCTTCCCCGGTTTGGAAAGAGATCCAAGTTCGAATCCCGGCGGCGCAATAACAATATTTTTCGATAAAATTGATTTTATATGTATATCTTTCTAATTAATATATTTAATTCATATTTAAAATATCACAGACTTATGTTCTGAACAATTTCAACATCACCATAAAAATGTGTTGTCCTAATAATAAAGTTGTGTCAGTGTGTCCGAAATTTAATAAAAATGAATTGATAATTCTGGCGTCTGCTATCAGATTACTCAAATGTATTTGAGATTCCGTAAAAATAAGATAGATGGCTCATTCAAATAATGGAACGATTAAATGTATTAATATCAAAATATCGTCGTTGTAGCATAGTTGGATCCCGGTGGCGCAACAACAATATTTTTCGATAAAATTGATTTTATATGTATATCTCTCTAATTAATATATTTAATTCATATTTATTATTTTATAGTTTAATGTCAAGATTTATTTCGAAATGGTTATGTTAATTTTTATTTAACAGTTAACACCTTGTAATAAAAAGAGTTGCTTGAATGTGGTTTATTTGACTCGCGTAATCCGTCCTGGCTGTAATATAAAATATATCGGCGTCCATTCAGAGTGGATTGTAGAAACGGGAAAAAAAACATTTACGTAGGCACTTTTCCATTGTAAGGGTTGTGATTTCAGTTTGTTTTTCTTCTTTTTACTATCAAACAAAAGCGAGTTAAGTCGGGGAGAAGTTCCATGATTTATAGCAAGACCGTGAGCTTACTCGGTCCGGCAGCTCCAAAATCGTGCAGATTGTACCGCTGAGTGTTGTCCAAAGTTGTTGTTTGAAAAATATCGTAAAACTATATAAATATAAACATGAATTTTGTGAATTACTTGACATCTATCTCAATTTATTATACTAGATGTGACGCACCCTGTGCACAATATACTTCTTAGTTTACAGGTTATATTCGGAATTATACGATGTGTAGTGCCTAATTCCAAGAACCCCTAACACGGATTTCGGAAAATTTGGGTCAAATATACACTTTTGTAGATTTTTTTGTTTCTCGCAAAAGCCACTAAATTCCATTAATATTACATATTCAAAATCAGGGAATATTCCAAAATACTCTAAAGCAGACAGAGAATAAGTTGAATGAAATCAGCTCATCACAACGCTTATCAATGATCACGTGATCTAAACTAAAGTATGGCTGCCAGTAAGATATATTCACAAAAAAAAATTACATTACAGAATTGTCTGTTTAAAAATGCTGACAAAAAATCAAACATTTTTTACATTTGTTTTCAAAATATACGTTTTCAAACATAACTCAAAAAGTAAGTGAAAGTGGTGGATGCCCTAATATCTATATACCACTCTCGTGTCCATTTGATAGTCGCGGGATATAACGTGCATGAAAATCATAAACTGCCAGCACTTGATTTATTGTTAGACACAGTTTTTCAAATGTGGCGGAGTTAAGTTGTACGAACTGCTTGAGCGACGGTCTTCCAGACGGTTGCTTACCGCGTTAGTATTGCTACACGACGTCGTAGCCGGGTGTCTTTAAGGTTGATGAAAGTTTCATTTTACGCAACGGTATTTTCAAGATGCATTCAGTATCGATCATAGTATATGGAGGCGATAGACCTTCACACCGTGATCTGTCAAATGTCAATATTTTTTTTGTTATCTCGACCTCTTAGAATAACAATGTTTCAACTAACGTTTTGGGCTAATTTAAGTTATTGCATTAAACGAGTTTCAAATACATTATTCTTTATTTGTTCCATACACACCAACTTTATTTAAAGGATATTAAAGGAAATAGCAAGAGCTGAAAGTTCCAACTGCATTAGTTATTTATTTTAATTTATGGATCATTATTGTTAATTTAAAATGTTTTTTTCAATATTTTTAATTCCTTTCATCTCAGTGATCATTGATAATACCAAAAATAAGTTAAGACCTTAAAACTGATCATATTTGCATACTCAAAACAAAATATATATTAAATATGAATTAAATATCACAGACCTATGTTCTGAATAATTACAACTTCACAATAAGAATGTGTTCTCCTTAAAAAAAAAAAACACAAAATATATATGATTATATGTTGAAATTCAATCAATAATTTTGAGCTCGTTGTCTCAAAATAGTATTAGTGCAGATGGAACCTTGTTTTTTTGAGGGACTGATCTAATGCCGACGAGATTGGTGATAAAATTCTTATTTTTCTTTCCTCTTTCATGTCAGTATTGATATATAGTGGCCTCAATCAGATGAGACTCTGCTTGTAATCCCTGCCACAAGTCTCGTTCTTGATAGTTGACGGAAGCAATTTCTCGAACTGTTGTCTGTAAGGTGGCAAACGCTCGTGAGACAGCTTTCCAGACGGTTGCTGGAAGCATTAGTATTGCTACATAGCGTCGGTAATGGATGTGTTTACGGTTGCTAGGAGTATTGGTTTCACGTCCCGGTATTTACAGGGTACGTTCAGTATTGCTGGTGATAAGAGTGGAGGTAATAGACCTCAACACATCTATGCCCGTAGAATCGAGCGCGTTGTTCTGCTTCAAGAAATAGTGGCTGGATAGTCGATGTTTGTACCTCAAAGCCATTAGACTAACATCGGGCTCATATGAGCCGAGATTTCGGATGAGGAGATTATTTTAAAATGGAAAGGACAAGTTTTGTAGTAGTTTGCTGTCAATTTATGGAAGAATGCCCACCATTTGCGGAGGGTGCTGTTTAAAAGGTTTGTTATTGAGGATTTTTACACACTAATGTCGTAATGTTATAGTTTTTTCAAAACATAAAACTGTTTTTTTTAGGTTTGTTTTATGAATTGGCAACACTTTTTCCAGCAACAGCCAATACGGCAGCTGACAGCTGATTTGTGCTAAGTTCGATTATCCATTTTACAATGAATTATTATGATTTATTTCGAAATCGTGGTTCAGTTCGCGAAACTTACCATGCGCTATGTCCATTTTACGGTCGACATAATCTTGATCCGAGCAAGCAATTCTAATAATTATGGATTGTTTTTGCGCCACGCCAACTGTAATTGATAATATGCATCCACATAGACGTTGTGCAGTGCGCACCTAAGAAGCTGTTGCTTCAGTGGAGTGTAAATTGAGGAGAATCCGAATAAGTCAATTCGCCATCGTGTACAGCAATATATCCATGATAACTGACATTTTTATTCCCCAATTGAATGCTATTAATGTGGAAAAGCTGTGGTTTCAATAAAACGGTGCAACATACCACACAGCGCGTGCCACAATCAATGTATTGAAGGAAGCATTCGATGAGCGCATAATTTCGCGTAATGGACCTATGAATTGGACTCCGAGATCGTGTGATTTAACATCTTTGGATTATTTTCTGTAGGGATGTAAAGTCGCTAGTTTATGCCGTAAACCAGAGACGATAGACGACTTGCAAGCCAACATTCGTCGCTTTATTTCCGATATATGTCTCCAGCTGCTCTTAAACGTGGTCGAAAATCGAACTTCCAGATTTTGCTTTATTCGAGCCAGCCCTGGCGCACATACGCGCGAAATCATATTTAAACACTAATGGCATAAAATTATTTTTCCAATAAAGCCAATACCATAGCCATTCCCATAATTTGTATATGTTTTATTTCACTTTAAAATTCTATACCTCTAAACAACATTATATTGTTATGTCCATTTAATGGGTTATTTTATCTACTTTTAAAGTCGATTACATTGATTATGATATCTATTCAAATGATTTTTGTAAAACATTGTGGAATTTTATGATTATTTTGTAAATTGAGTTGAAGCACTTTTGTTTTATTCCACTATATTTTTTAATATTTAAGTAATAATGTTTTCGGAAACATCTTCCCACTATCAATAGTTCAATTCAACTAAAATTAAAAACTTTGTCAGAAATTAAAGGAGTTGGGGTTGGGAGTGGAGTTAAAATGAATAAGAGAAGGGTGGTATTAGGATGATTATTATTATCTTATTGTTATTTTTATTATTTATAAAATTTCATCTTTTGGCACACCTATATAAAAGTTTGTAAACATATTATTTACTGACGATGCACATTTTCATATCGATGGTTATGTTAATAAACAGAATATGAAATACTGGTGCCCCGACAATCCAAGGAAAGGTACCGCAACTGCAGCTGTTTCCTGGGTTCAACAACGAAACACGATTTCAGCAAGACACATAGCTAGAGTTTCAATGGAGAAGCTGAGGGGAATTTTTCCCAACAAATTAATCAGCAAGTATGAAGACATACCTTTGGCACCTCGATCACCGGACCTTATACCGTACGACTTTTTTTTGTGGGGATACCTTAAGTCGAGAGCTTACAGCAACAATTCTTGAACAATACAAGTCCTACAAGAAAATATCCGCTGTGAAGTTGCTGCCGTTGAACCAACGCTTTGCTCTCGCGTGTTCGCAAATTTAAAAGTGTGAATGAGTAAAATCCGCATCGTTAAACTCCATAAATAAGATATAAGAATATTATTGTAGTTTTTTTAATTTATTTAATATAAAACTTGAAAATTTTCCTCAGAACACCCTTTATAATTAAATTTAGTGGAATAAAACAAATGTGTTGCAACTCAATTTACAAAATATTGATTATGAGTTAAAATTTTTAAATAATAGATAAAAAATATTCCACCGCATTGCAAAAGATAAACGTAACAAGGAAGGACAGGCAATAAGGAGGTTGTATTATTAATGACTCCCCGAAGATTGTCAAAGCGTGCGGCTGACGGTAATTAAAACATTGATTGATGGGCGTGCGCCGACATGATAAACCTCCAGGTTCCCAGGGTCGGTTTCACGTCAGGGTGGGCTTCACGACGAACAAACAAATTGATGAAAACGTTTTTCATTCTTAACTTTCATCCCCCGGGGCGACTTCAACATCATTTCAGGAAAACTTTTAACGCAATACCGTACAGTATGGTAATTTAATTAGGACCACAAACGCCACGGGCTACGGTGAAGTTTGTCATTTATTTGACGAAACTAATATTAAACTTTGGAGTATAAAGCATTTCATGGAAATGGCCAGATTCTGTGTTATAATGTCGCAAGTTTTAATACAGTTCCCAAAAAGTGGGAGAAAATAATACGACTCTTTGCCGTTACGTATTTTTTCTCTCAATTAATTATAGTCAACGGCACTTTGAGGACCACTGGTGTAGTAAAATATTCCGATTGGATTAAGAAAATTTCAAATACGTTTGAAATATTTTTTTATTGATGATTCAAGACGGAGATGGTAGACGGTTTAGACGGTAATGTAATGGTGTAGTAGCAATAGGCTGCTTTCAATATTCAAACCATTAAGCTGTGCTTTGATGATTATGTATTCAGTGAGGTATAAAGCGATCAAACAATATTATTGCATGAGCAAAATAGTACTTAGATGAAAGCACTTGATTTATTCAATACTGATTACAATATTGATATAGAGTAGTAGAACGGAGGTGCACTACAGAAACAGCCCTCTAGTTTCATCACAAAAAATATTACTTAAGGTTATATTCAAATTACCAATGAGAATGAGCTGGAATATACTTTTCAGCAGCCTGTGGATACTGGATCTTATCCAGATACGCTTAAAACATTCTTAACTACATATTAATCAATAAAATAATCTAGGGTTTCCACGGAAATGCCAAAAATACCAGAATCTCTGAAAGTAGTGAAATGGTATATGTTTAATTTAATATTTTAACAAATTCAGACCAAATGCTATCCAGATAGTCACTACGCCACTCTACGTCATTGCTTCCACAAGGGCACATAAAAATTTACCATTTAATATTTTATAAAACTGCTTTCCACGAACGGACAACTAAAGATTTTAATTTTTATAGGAGAATTTATTAGATCGCTGTACAAACGTTACTGCTATAGAAGTGAGTTCAATTATAAAATATTTTTTACAGACTATTATATTTACGATGGCGAAGAATAGTCAGTTTTTATTCCGCTAGTCGAAAGGTTCAGGTCAAAAATTAGGAAACATTATTAGTTAAAGTAAATTACAATAACAAACTATTTTTTTGTCGTGATAACTGCACACTTTTCTGTGATATAATGTGGCAGAATAATACAATTATACAAAATGGAGGACGGAAGTAAGAACATTATACGTACAGGCATTAAACTTGTGCATTACTAAAGATTTTAGAAAATAAATATAAATTAAACTTATGTTTTGAAAATGCCCTATATTCTATCTAGTATTTTATTATACGGATTAGCGTCGAGTTTGTAATTCCAACAGTCTGCAGATAATTTGCATCAAATTTGTTGTTCAATTTACATAATAAACTAACTAAACTAAATATTTTCCTGTGTTCTGTGTGAACAACTTTACGTGGGCCAATTTTCAAGTTTTCACTTAAAACTGCGTGCAATGCCACGTTTTACTAATTTTATAAACTAAATCTCCGGGTCATACGTCTAGCGGAATGGATTACGACAAATCCGGTCGTAAATCAGAATCACCGCAGGGTAGGGGAGGGAACTAGGGAAACGTGGTACAGGGAGAGGTCGGTGAAGTAATAGGGGTTTAGTCGGAGGACCAGTGATTTTGGAAACCGAGATTCAAAACCAATTGCCTCCGCAAATCCCCGTGATCGCCGCCGAAAATCACACAATAATGAGCCGATCTTCGCTTCCGACTGAAGACGGCGATGTCAGTTAACCGTCAACTATTTGTCAAGTGAGTGACAATTATGTTGATATATATTTATTCCTGTTATATGAGTTTCGGTTATGGTAA
Source organism: Eubasilissa splendida (assembly GCA_031772225.1). Classification (NCBI taxonomy): domain Eukaryota; kingdom Metazoa; phylum Arthropoda; class Insecta; order Trichoptera; family Phryganeidae; genus Eubasilissa; species Eubasilissa splendida. The sequence continues at coordinate 21,917,944 of CM062864.1, forward strand.
ATTGTGAGTCTATCATTATTAAAATTAAAATATTTGACCACTATCTTAATGAAACATTTTAAATATCTGTTTACCGAAAGAGAAATAGTTTCGAAAGCAAATAACAATAAATTGCTTTTTTTTAAATAATAATAATGTGTTTATTCCTAGGTTTTTCATTAGATTTTTTTTAACCCGATTCACCATAAATATAATACAGGTTATGAAATCAATATAATGATATGAAAAAAAAACCAAGGAAAATATTAATAAGTAAAAAAATAAAAAAATTTAAAATTTAAAAAAGTTAATAAAAAGTAAAAGAGTTCACTCACAAAATATTAATATTACATATATAACTACTTCAGTCACGGCCATTGTTGTATATGTAGCTATTTTGTAGGCGATGCCATTCTCTGGTCAGGGAACCATCTTTCCATGAGAGCGCCGCTTGCATCAGAGAGTCAGTGCTGTGCTCCAGCCGCAGCTTTACGCCAGCAACTTGATGTCTCAGAAGCGGAACGAATCCATATATACGGCCTTCGGTAAACGTGCCTATCCGAACAGTATTCTGTATGAATTGTTATACTGAATTCGGAGACGGTTATACGTCACTTGCTTGTATTTCGACCAGAGCTCGCAGGTATACATGCTGGTGAAGAACGATTTAAACAGGATGCTCTTCACCTCCTTACTGCATCAGTAGAAACGCCGTGACAGCATATTTGCACGAACGCTCAACTGTCTCCTCTGCCGTTCTATATCATCATCGTCTTGTCCATCTTCATTGAATATGTGGCCAAGGTATTTGACCTTATTTTGAACGCTCAATTTCATCCCGTCCAGCCACACGTGAGGGATATTATCATTGGGCATTGTATGAAATATTGTGTTCACTGGCATATGCTTCACATATCTGCAAAAGCTTTCATATCCCTTTTATAGATGGCGCTAGTATAACCATATCATCGGCATACCTAATGTTGTTCACATTTGTCTCGCCCATGTGGCAGCCAACTTTTGCATCAGATAGTCGTTCGCTCAATCATCCATGTACATATTGAAGAGGATTGGCGACATGCACCCGCCCTGCCTCACCCCAGTGCGCAGGTAAAATGGCTCGGAGTCGGCGCCTTCCCACCGCACTGAGTTCTCTTGCTGCCTGTGCCACCTGTCAAGTATATCTACAACTGGTTTGAAAACGTTTCGCAAGCGCATTTACGTCCATTATTTGTCGTATCTGACAAATCTGTTTAAATCTAGAAAGCACGCGTATATCGCGGTTTTTCGACTTTTAAAATAGTCCACAATTTGCTTTACGATAAAGATCGCATATTTTTTTTGAATACCATTTGGTTGTTTCTAATGTTTATATTTATTGAAATCTGGTCCATAATGATTCTTTCAAAAAGTCTTGCCATTATAGTGGCTAGCGATATCGGTCTATAGTTTATATATTATAATGAATTCACAAATATTTTCTATATTTAAATTAAAAGAGTTGTTCTCTAAATTAGAATTTAAGAGCATGCGTTTATGTCTTCTATACGTCACTGTAATATATTATTAGTATGATGAACTAAATCAAATACTCTTGTATGGTCTTGTATCAACGCGAAAGTATGGTTGGGGCTGTGATTAGTGATTCCAATTCCAAAATAGTAATCCCAATCTAGATTAGATTAGATTTTGATAATCCCTGAATCAGAAAATGCTAATTTAGTCGTAACATGACGTTAGATATTTGTATTTAAATAAGTATGTAAGGAATCTTAAGGATAAAATAATTTGAAACAGTACATAATGCAAGATTAATAAATAACAATTTAAATGTAAAACAATTAAAAATATGTAATTTTGTAAAGTTTATCCTGATTTAATCAAAATTAAATTGATTTAATATAAAAGTGATAACTGTTTATAAATGAAATAACAGATATATCAATTTCAAAGAGCTGCAGTATATAAGTTAGAAAATTTATCATCAACTTACTCGGTTGACGTGGTGTAACTGGTAAAGCATTTTTTCGGATAGGAAAAGATCCAGGTTCGAATCCAGATAGCAACTGAAATATTTTTTCGACAAATTGATTTTTTGTGAATCTCTTTGTAATTGATACATTTAATTTTTAGATTTTTTATTGTGAATAATATGCCTGAAGCAATAGCAAAGCATCGAGTCAAGATTATTAAGGTCCGGTTGCATCAAGTTGGATTACTTTTTTTTTCCGAAAACGGGTTGGGTTAGGCTTTATTTTAACTAAAACCCGCTGTGTTCTTCATAACTTTAATCTGAGTTGACGCAACGCAATTCTGTAAAAATATTTAAATCTCGATTAAAAAATAATTGTTACTATCTATCGGTTTATAGTTACTGTAATCCACCTTGACGCAACTGGACCTTAGTCTTAATTTCATTTTTGAACCTGGAATTTGTAAATTGTGCGTTTGTGGCGTCAATAGTAAGAATTAGCCCTCACTTTGCTACTAATCTTTTGTTTTAAAATTTTATATGATCAAAACTGAATAAAAATAAGTTAGATATGAAAGCAATTGTGCCTGCATACAAAAATCTGGACATTTATGTCACTGATAAATTTTATGGTAAAATACAAAAGCATGTATTTTTCAAGATACAATGAGGCAGGTAGGTGTTCCCGTGAATGCGTTCGGCAGTTTGTTATTCCCGGGTTTACTTTTGATAATATGATTACGTATGCAGAATGAAAAATCGTTACTAACCTTGATTGACAGTAGGCGTTTCTCTGCCGTCGTGTGTTGGACCGATATATTGTTCTTCTTGTGCCTGATCTCCGGGTGTTTCTGTCGAAATACACACTCCCGGTGAAACTTATCAGAAGATATTTATCTGACGAGGCACCAACCGCAACTGCGCTCCAACCGTGATTTGACAGCGAACCTTTGTCTCCGAAAGCGGCAAAATTCACACTACATAAATTAATCATACCAACAACAAGAAAAACCAAGGGTGCCAGTCGAAGGAATAAAAAATGCGTAAACAGTAGATAACTTTTAAGATAACGACTATCGTAAAAAAAGATCGTGGTCTGCGTTTGATACATAATGTTCCAGGAGTGCTGACGTAAAAAATAGCCTGTTCTTTAAGCTTCATCTCTGATTATATGACACCGGTGTCTGGGTATTTTGGTGTGGGTCCTGGATAAATGCCGTAAGATGGCGACTGGTCCTTCACAAATCAAAAATACTTATTACGGGATTCAAAAATACTGTAAACTGGGCTGGAATTTTGGGATTGGATTCCATAGTAGCTTATTAGGACTAAAAAATGCGGGGTCAAGAATGTGGTCTATATTTTACGGCCCCTTCCAAGTAAATTCATTGAAAATATTATAATATCTTAAGTCGATTTTCGATAAATTTCGATGCTGGTAACTGTATTAATTCTGTAAGTCAAATCTAAGATGACCTCTGCCGGATTAACTTCCCTTGATATTATTAAATCATATCCCCCGACGAAATCGAATATATTTCAGCAATGTAAGTTAATTTGTATTTCCGTCCTCTTCAATATTTCCGAATGACAATCCAAAGCCGTTTTACTTACGAAGTTAAACTTTGTTCAAATGCTTTACAAATAAAATTTCCTGTCAATATCTATCTTTTTTTTTTTTAATGAAATTTTTGTATATAATATATAATAAAAATAACAGTTATAAAAATCATTTATTTATTTATTTAATAATATTTTTTTGGGGTAAAGATTAAGCGGTTAAGAAGCGGTGTTTGGAATTATTAATTTGTGTAGTTGAGGATGTTTGCGAATCAGAAGGATTTGGCAGGTTATGTGAAGGTGTGTGAGTTTTGGATGCCCCAATATTTCACCCATCACTTGCGTGTTCGTTTCTAACTGTGGGCGCTAGTTTTTTTGCCAGGTGTACTACGATATTTGGCAGTTGTAAATTTATACACAACGGTTATTTAGAAATATCTATGAAAACCGGTAATGGCGCAGTAGGGTAAGAAGCCAGATTCGTATATCAGAATCGGATCTGGAAGCGCGCGATCGAATTCAAGGCTAGCCAGTTTTTTTAAAAATAATTTAGCGAATACACAAACCGCTTTATGAATTTCTTTTTTGGCCAGTGTGAATGCGCAATGCCCACAATTAGATTATTAAAATGTCAGCATTCACTTATACTCTGGAACGTTCTCTAGAGCTAGTTGAGAGGTAAAATGCAACATCAAGAAAGCAACAATTTAAATACAGTAACATTATAGATTTAAATATGGCGCGTGTGTCACCGGATCGACAAATAACATTGTGATTTTAAGTAGATTTTCGATGAAGTATTCGTTTTACTACGAGTATGTAATGTTTAATACTAGTATGTTAAGTAATATTGGTTTAGTTCTACGGCAAATAATAAAATATTGTATTTATCTACTTTATATTTTATTGCTTTATGTGAACACTTGATCTGTGCTCAGTTGTCCGTGTGCAGTTGTCTGGTCTTTTAATAATTTGTTATCAGCCATAGCGTTGCTGACTATAATTACTTGCACATATTTGATGATTAAATGGTAATTTTTGTCATGAAGCTATAACTTAACAATATTATATACAAGGGCTATGATAAATATAATTCAGTAAACATACATGAAATTTAAAATAATATGTAAAATGACGAATTGTATTTAATACAAATTAAATGTATGTTTTTGTTCTGAAAAATTGCAATTCACAATAAGAATGGGTTCTCCTTAAAAATCGTATTTAATTACTTTGTCTAGAAATTTCCCGAACGCCGAATTGAGTAAGGTAATTATATTTTTGATAATTTATTCCAAAATATTGTACACAAATATTATAAATTTAAATTAAGGAGAACACATTTTTTCTGTTTAGTTATATTTTTAAAACATAGTTCTGTGGTATTTTAATACAAATTTAAATTAATCAACTGGAAAAATATACAGAAAAAAATCTATCGAATTCAATCAGAATTCTAACCTGGAACTTTTCTTATTCGGGGAAGCGCGTTCTCCAATTTCGCTATAGCGATAGAACATTTCTACTTCAAAAATTTCGTAAATTATTTTTAAAAGACAATCCTGCCAATTGGCCAATTAAAATGCAGAGAGGCACTGTTACAATATGCATACTATGTGTTTGAACGAGGGATTAGGAAGTAGGAAGGGTGAAAGAAATTTAGGAGAGGGACATGTTTAAGAAATAGAACACCTAGAACCAGAAAACACGACCCATCTGTGAAATTGTCATTTATTCTTCCTCTTCTTATAAATAGGCAATCCACCCTTCATGAGTGATTTGTGCCATTAATCAAATTAAAACTTTATTTTATAGAAAAAAGTACAATGATTTTATAGAGTAGGAAATATTATATTACAAGTCAATACCATTGTCGTTCAAAAAATTTGCTATTATATATATTAAATGTGGCGAGTTAAGGGAAAAATGACACAGTTGAAAATTACCATTGACGACATTCAGTAATTCGCAATGGACAGGCAAAAAATATATGGTCAAGGGTTTCCTCCTCGGCACCACTTTCACACATTGGGGAATCTAATAAGTTCAATCTGAATAAATGTAAGGCTACCTGGCAATGGTGAATTCTAATTATAGAGATATTTGACATTGTTATTTTGGGACTTTTCTTTTGGAGAATTAGGGAGTGCTCCTTCCTGTCCCTTTCGAAATCTGGATTTTCCACTAGATTCACAGATTTTCTGGCATCAGAACATGTATTCCGTTATTCCACATACAGTACTCTTGGACATACACTTCGTTGATGGCGCAAAGTGTGACACAACAAGCATCATGTATAATAGCGAGATGTACAGGATTCGATACGCACGGTAGCGAGAAGACCAAACACATAGTACACTCTCCGTCAATTTATTATTCCCCACGTGACAGATTTAAGATTAAGTTTTAACGTAAAATAATATCTTCTTACCCATATAAAAAATGTATAGACGTTTTTAAGAATACTTTCTATGACTGAACATGATTAATTTATTGTTTGAAAATCCTTCACGTAATAACTAAAGAAAATAATTATTTTTATTAAAGGTTTACGTAGGAAATAATTCTGCCAATTGCTTTTTGTTTTTTTTCAAATCAAAAGCCAATCCATGCACCAAATTTAAAGACTAATGAAATCAACACGTTAAAAATCGTAAGATAGTAAAATTTGCAAATTAGTAAAAGAGGAATTGGATACTTTAATGATTTTCGCGCAGTTGTAACCCTTTCTAATGTTATTCTGTTAAAAAACAGCATACGTAATGACTCCATACAAAACAGATCAACCGAAAGGAATTTTCAATTCAGTAAATAACCATTTTAAAGACAGAACAGAGTAATGTGAATAGCTCGATGCGGCGAATACAAAAGAACGCCATGAGTACATCGGCGAGTTGTTATGGAAGTTTTTAGAACTGAGCAATTAAAGTCTCTACCGATACACAGATGGCGATAATTGCAAAATTATATTAATTCAATTATTTAATTAATATTCGTTTCCCAGAATTTCTAGTAATGCACAGCTTTTTTGCTTGTATGCACTGCACGCTCCTGGTCATTACTCACACTAATACAATTGTTCTTTCTAAATCGAAAGTATTATAGTTTTTGCTAGGTCCAATGATGCTACTCTTTCTATTCCCCTAAGATTACTTATTTCGGCAGCCTGGATTCTCGATCTCACTCTCTTCATTAGGATATAGATTCAACAGCTGGAAAAATTTATGATGTTAGCCTGGCATAAGATGTATAGACACAGTGATTTAATTATACACCAATCGAATATATTCCCAATGGTCTCCGGACAAGTATAGTCCGACCAATTGAGGATTCAATTAAAATCATTACCAGCTCTCTCCTGGGTAATTAACTGCCTCTGCAACTCCACTAATTTGAATACAGCGGTCACAATGCCAGACCCCCTGGAGAACTCTTCGTATTAGCCGTCTCCGAGGGAAGCGTCGCCACGCACGTACACGGGGCCCCGTGCGGAGCTTGCGGCTGATTTATGTTATGTCTGATCAGCAGACGTAATTGGATCGATGATTTAATCAGTCAGTTAATTTCTGCATGCTTACGTATGTGACGTTTTATTATTCCCAACCTAATCTAATCTGATATCATCTCCAGCATTCGTGTTCTAAGTCATTAATAATAATTGACTGTGTTTAATCAGACATTGCATAAAATACTAATTAACTGTCTTGAGTCTAAGCTTCAACCTAAGTGTGCAAATTTAAGGTTTCTTCACGCGTTTTTCTTTTTTGTTTATTCGCAATTCTTTGGTAGTTTGTATACAATATTATCCAAAAATCTGTGTACATGGTTCATCTACTTACAAGCGAATAAATGATGCCGCATGTACAACATTCCCTATGTGCTGCATTAACGGCTAAAAAAGAACACCTGCAAACTCTACTAAAGACTGAATTCCTAAGTAATATAGTATCTAAGAACACATGTTTTTAGGTGTAGTATAATGGCATATTTATGTTACGTCTACCATATACAGTACACAAGTTAATAGCACGTAGGCAGATAATCTGTCTTTATAAGATGCCAGTAAATGTTTTATAATCAGTTCTCTTGAATAAATCCAACGTAAAACAACTTGAGTATTTATTGACGGAGTGCATCATATATAATATTCACGCATGTTTCTAGAAATTATTATCTTTATTCTTTACATATCTGGTCAGACTTGTACATACAATAGTTTCTGGTGTGCTCAATATTTCTGCGTTGTGTGAAATCGTGGACCCTGACTGCAAAGAAAATAAGACAGATTGACGTCCTTGAGATGATCTACTATGTTGTATCAAATTTTATCCAAGTTTAATAAAATTGATTGATTTAATTCGGGCGTCTCCTAGTTTTTTTGATTTCAAGGTATTTGAAATTCATCGCAATCGTATATAAATAATGTTAATTGGAAGGACTACACAATATAAGTTAAAAATTTGTCAAAAACGTGTTCGGTTGATGTAGTAAAATGTCTAAACACGGGGGTGGGGAATGAAAGGGTGCACAAAGGGTGGTAGGAATTCGGAACGACAGGAATAGGGGACAAGGGATGGTTGAAGGACCACCCAGAACCAGAAAACACTACCCACCTGTACACAGGTCTTCTGGCTCTAGAACACGTACTTAGACAGTCTGCACGACATATCATTCGCAATAGTACGACGTACAGCACTGATCGGCTTGCACAGTAGCGAGAAACCGATTGCACACAAACAGCACGATATCAATCGAACACAGCAGGACGAAACTTCCAGCTAACAATTCATTCCCACACGGCAGGATGAATTTGGCGGCAGCCAACGCACTCAAAATGGAAAACGCTACTTTTTTTCGAAGGTATAACTTTAATAGGACCAAAATGTCACAGAGAACACACCACAGAAAAAAACATGTTTTTAGTCGGCGGTTTGATATAAAAATACACATTAATAGAATCGACATAAATATTATTTAGTAAGAAATTCTTGTATTTTTGATATAAAACTTGATTTTATATAGTAGCTGAAGCCTCAAAGCATGTAAGTAAATATGATAAATTATTAAAAATAATTTGTATTCACTAACACAATTTTTTTAAAAACATCGAAAACTAATCATATGTACTGCAAATTAAATGGTTTATAACTCTATTCATTTTTAATACTTTTCTAAATTGGTTCAATATAGATTTGTCTCCGTAATCTCGGCTTCAAGATTATAAGAAAATATATTTCTTATATGCAAGAACTTTCTATATTAATGCGATTTTGTGGCACGCGGAAAATAAATTTAATGGTCAAGATCTTTCTTATAATGTTTGTATTTTCTTAATAGCATTCAGTTTATTAGTTTTACATTAGTGTAAAGATTTTATCTAAGTCATAATTTTAAAAATTCAAATCTAGTGTAAATACCCACTTTTTCGTAAAAAAAGCGAAAATATTAACTGTTTTTTGAAAGCGCGCCCTTAAAACTCTTTTTATTAATACTATTTAAATATAATCACAAGTAAACAACTATGTGTAAGGTGATGTTTTTCTTAATTTTTCTTCCAGCCCACAAATAATAGTATTGGACCTTAAACGTGAAACAATGATATATTTTGAAAACACAGTGATCCAAAAATTAACAAGAACATTGGTCAGTATACGTGGTAGAATATATGTAAATATGTTTGTGTAGTATAATTGGTACTTCATCACATCTCCATAATACCTATATCTGTATTTGTATTCTACTCCGACACAAATGCCACAGCTGGAATCTTTGGAGGCGTCCAACAGGTAGGAAAATGAAATCAGAGAGGTCACTTATTTACTTAGAGCTGATGCATTGTTGGTTTTCATTGTAATTGTATATTTTTTGGCTAAACGACTATTATTAAGCCTGTGGTGAATATTTAAAAGATACATTTTAAAATTCTGACAACACACTTTTCTTTAAAACTTGGACAACTGTTTATTTTAATAAAACCAAAAAAAACTTTACTATATATATATATATGTATATCATATTGTAACATGGTCGAAATTAGAAATCAGTTTTCTTTATTACTATATTATTACCACGTCATGGGATTCGAAAAAATAATATTGAAGCTCAATATCTCAGTTTGATACAAACGTCACAATATTGCATTGTTGCTCCAAGGACAAAGTTTACTTTTGTGTATCGCTTGAAAGTATTGTAGGAGTTGGCCTGTGTGGATATTGAAGTTATTTAAATATGCTTGACTTGTGATTTAACTTGGAAAAAGACGTTTACTAATAAATATAATCAAGAAAGGATAAGGGATTAAACAATACAATGTTGAGCCACACGACTCATGATAGAGTATAATAGCGTCAACAAATACATTGCGCTGGAGAAACGTGTAAATGGAAGAGGGCTGACGCAATTAACGAAATAAGATAAAAGAGAAAAGAAAAGGAGGAAGATTCATCCCTCAGAACCCACCTACCTATCGGATGTCCGCGTACAACATGTGGAAGGGTGTATGTTTTGAGAAAAGGGTTCCTCAGCTACATTCAGACTCATAATCGATAAACCATGGCTGACGTCAACATCAAATACTTTATTTTGTTTACTTATACTCGAAATGATGTCTGTAATGCATCTTCACTTCCATGTAACAGAATACATTTCAGCATCTCATTATAGACTACTCCACCAGGCGGTATTCGAGTTTACCTTCTGCTCTAATAATACACGTAATATTATCGAAGGCACTATACTTAGAACGGAAGAGCGAAGTGGTTTTAGTACTTCTATGAACCATGGGAGCGATGAAAGACTGAACACTTTGAAATCCGGAGGCTTTGAAATTTAAAAAAAAACGCGTTCTATTTCTGCATAGAATGATATTAATTAATTCAGAAAAATAAAAATATCCAGGGCGGAGAACCGAACCCCGGTGTTCTGCGTAATAAGCGAGAATACTGACCTTTGAAGCCATTATATGTCATTATAATACATTACTTTTTTCTACTAATTTTCTTTAAAATAGTAAGTTAAAGGATAGTGGAATAGAAGTATTTATTTTTGTATAACTTGATATAAGGATCGCTCCTTAATTTTTATATAAATTTGTCTTTATAATTGGTTTGAAGTATGGGGGTGCTTTCCCAAAAATGCGATTGTTACGAAAATAAATCAGATTCTAAGAGCTTATGTTCAGTTAGTATACAGTACGGGTTAATGATGTCAAAAAATTTAAGAAAGAAATAAGATTTATTAAGATTGCGTTTATATAAGCCGTGTCAATTGGTGCACTCTGTCAGTACAAATACAAGACGATGCATACGAGTATATGGGATTTAAGTGAAAAGTTGCGCCAAAAAATTCAAAATGTCGAAGTATATGGCCCTAAGTACTAGCAGAAATCCTATTGTGACAAATACAACGATATCACACTCACCCCGCCAGAAATAGTCAAAACTTACAGACAAAGGTTTAAAGAGTCGCGTCTGAGACAAAACGCTTCACTAGTATCACAGCGCATAGTGTTGCCGCGGATATGCCATCCACGAGTGGTTTTGCAGTCAGATGCGGGCACGACAAGTATTATAGAGGACTACACGATGTTATTCAAGATGATTGGCGGTGGTGACATCATACCAATAGAGTCCCACGAACAAAGGAGAGAGTAATGTATGAAATGTACTAACATTAACCCTTCGATTATGTCCCTGAACACATAGCCCATAGCATATTACGGTTGAAGTTCATTTTGTATTGCATATTTGCATATTTTTACTATATTTTATATTAAATTACAAAAAATGTCTCTCTCGCTTTCTCCAAGGAGTTAAGGTGTTAGGGTGAACAACCCTAAAATGGCACCTGATAGTTTAATCAAAACTTTCGTCAGTCTGAGAGGAGTATCATTAGAAAGGCCCATGGGGGGTGGAGTCACCCTCAGTATAACGCTAATACTCTCACCGACACAGCAGTTCTCCTATATTCTGACATTGTTAATTTTAGGTTAGTATCAGATGTTAGTTGAGCAAACATAAAACCATATAACATTATCTTTGTATTAAACTACAATACTTCAAATTTAAATCATATTTAGTTGCATAAATAGCCATTAGTTTGTGAACGATAATAATGGGTTGCTATTTGAATCATCGCTGCATAACTGCCGTTATCCAAAACATTCTTCCATGAGTGATATTTTTTCAATAAAGACTGTATGTAATTAAAACATGGTGTGGTACCTACTTTACAAATTTAAATATGCAAATGAGAAAGAATGATACTATGTGCAAGAAATAGAAACAATACAGTAACAACTTGAAGTATTTTAGATGTGGATTTTTAGTTCTAGAAATTTGATGCATTTTATTTAAATAGTTGTATAAGTATTTTTGTATAAATATCAAAGTCAACTTTACAGTTAAATTTATCAATCCCACATGGCAGGAAGATAACTTGTCAACTTGACAGTCTAACGCACTGCAATAGTGAACGCTAACTGAACCAAAACCAAAGACAACGTACAAAAAAGTCGTGCTTTGAGGTATAAAGCGGGGGGAAACAAGTAAATAATGGGTTAGAAACCATTATATAGGCGATCTATATACCTGTCATAAAGATCAAACATTAGGTATCTCACTGAGAGATCCAATGAGAGACATCCATTAGTAGAAGGAGATAAGATAACAAATAAAGATACCCTACATTATCCAGGATAATTGCCAAGCTGGATTCGAACTATGTTGCGCATGTAGTGAGGCTCACAGACAAGAGATAGTGTAGTTAGTTATTTTCGATGTTTAATTGTGGTTATGACATGTTATAATCAGGCCTATTCTCAAAATTGCAATATTGAAATGAAGGTGATTGTTACACCAACCCTCAAAAATAGACTATGTAAATTAACGTCCGTGTTATATTTGAATGAGAGAGAGGGAAAGAGAGTGAGGGAGATAAACGTACCATAATCTGTCAAAACATAAAAATGGCAACAGGATTGGCCGTGATTCTTCACTACGACGCTGCGGATGAGGAAATCAATAGGTAATTTATGAACAAACCTTTTTCTGTGAAGAATAAGGTACAACTATACCGCCTTGATAGCCCATTGCATAAATTGCCCATTTGGAATTTCCATCGGGTTGCACAAATCACGCAAACGACGTCTTTCCATTCTCGAGTTTCGACTTAAAATATAAGTTTTTGGTTAAAATAAGTACTAATACAGTATTCAAAGTTCACAGAAAAAGGTTTGTTCATAAATTACCTATTGATTTCCTCATCCGCAGCGTCGTAGTGAAGAATCACGGCCAATTCTGTTGCCATTTTTATGTTTTGACAGATTATGGTACGTTTATCTCCCTCACACTCTCTCCCTCACTCTCTCTCCCTCTCTCTCATTTAAATATAACACGGACGTTAATTTACATAGTCTATTTTTGAAGGTTGGTGTAACAATCACCTTCATTTCAATATTGCAATTTTGAGAATAGGCCTGAATATTACCTATTATGCGAGCGCGACTAGCTCGACCAAGCACGTAATTCTCTTTTTCTAAATGGGCGATAGATTACCAGAACATAGATGATAAAAAACACTTCAAAGATCAGTTATGTAATACTATGACAAAGGATTATTCAGTAAAAATAACAGAAAATAGGCATATGTTAGAAAGAATGGAACTATACAGAATACAATGACAGTTATATGGTTTATTAATAGACATCTTAATAGTAATACCAAATAGCGTGAGTCAATTATTTCTGAGTCACACAAGTTGAAATGGAGACGACCTGCCCAACGTCTGGCCGAGGTGGTAAAGGTGTGGAGTCAGCTCGGTGGAAGCGAGAATGAATGGAAGGCGATGAAAGCGGTGGATATCGTCGGGCACGTGGTTTACGACGGGAACAAAATATCGGTAGTCAAAATACGAAGAATGTATACGGTGAAATACGCTAGCGGAGAAAATGCTAATTCAGCCCAGGGAATATCCGATAATACTCTCTATGATGCAGATACAGATGAATATTATCAGAATGCGTGGTTAGATTACTCGTGGTTCAGATTGCGTTTCTGTGAAATGTTGGAGGTTCCGACGGTTAAAACAGATGTAAGATGGTCACAAAACAAAGAGGTAAAATCAGTAACAAAGATTTAACGTCCACCAAAATCTTGCACAACAACTCTTGATATCAAGATAGGGTAGATTACTTCTGAGGCGATGGAGCCACGATCGAACTTCAACGGAGGTTTAGCGGGTCTGATTGAAGAAGATTTTGTAGTGGGCAACGTCGAAGAATGGAAAGAAAAAGTAAGATCCCTCACCAGTTATATCGAGCAAGTGGAAAGAGTAACAGGCACCGCTTTGGTAATAGATCTTATTAATTAAATCTTCAGGATGGGAAGAGGTCGATAGTTTATGGAGATCATAATCCTAAGACATAAGGTGTCAACGTGATTGAGATGCGACCAAAGTTGTATCGACAGCGTACCTTAGGTTTGAGCTTCTTTTCTCGTTTATACTCGTAAATATAGCCTTATACGAATATTCGAGAATAATCCTCATGCCACACCTTTCCAATTAGTTAATTCATTTTTATCTGAGTAACGATGAACATTTAAACGTCAAACACGATGATGGATTGAAATTTGAGGCAATCCATCTGTTCAATCTTTATAACTTATTTATGGATTGCCGGTTGCTGTGTGCGCGCATGTAAACATAACCGACCTGTTTCCCCCACCTATATTCAGAACGCGACTTTTTTGTGAATTGTGTTATTTTTGGTATTGGATCAGTTGAAGTTTGAAGTTGGTAAGTATTCGTTTACCATTGGGTAGGTTTACTGCTGCTGAGTTCTTTCTGCCGTGTGGAAACAAATTGTTGGCTTGTGAAATATCGTCCTGCTGTGTGGGGCTGATAGTCTACTGCTTGTATATTATCGGTTTTTTGCTACCGTGCTTATCAATTGGTTATTTCATTTGGTATTGTATATAGCGCGTGTAATTCCACTTCTCTAATTCTCAGGTGGGTCGTGTTTCTTCCTGATTCTGGTTGGTCCATCAGCCCTCCTGCTCCCTATTCTTGTCCTTTTTCCAAATTCTTTCCACCTTTCCTACATTCCGTATTTGCCCAACCCCTTGTACTTGCATCGACTCGCAATGATAACCTTCAAATACACCTCCATAAGTCCAAAACTAAATAAAATTCATCTGTCATGCTTTGATTAATAAATTAATTTATGGACAAGTCCGCTAGTTACATTAAGAATAACCTTTTAAGTCAACCTTATTGAAAAATGAATCTGCAATTGGAAGTAAATAATAATTGATAAATTGTTTGCTAGCACAACAAATTAATTAACTGTAGGAACAAATTGAATTTTTAATTTAAAGTCTTCCGATTATTTTCCTTTTCGCCCGCATAATGAACGTCATGACTTGCTCGCGTTTAATTCTAGAAGAATCCCTGAGAAAATATCTAAGGATCTTGGTTTTGCTTGTAATGGTTTACGGCTCGGCGCGTTAATTTACATTTTCACAAACACGGTGCTGTATCTCAAATTATATTTTTTTCGCTTACCTTCGGCTCTTGGCCGCTAATCCAAATATTAATCTAAATAAAAAAAAAATGAAAATTTTTCAGACAATATAATTAAGTGGAGTAATTTACTTCGGTTAAGAAATCTGTTTGTTTTTAGTACAATCTTACCAACCAATTGGTTCTGACATTATTTATTTAAATTTATATTATAGCAATGTCCAAGGCGACAAAACAAAATCGTTATCTGTTGCAATTAATTAATACACGTGTGGTGATGCCTTGCGTCACGCACATGACGCACACACTAACATGATAGCATGAGCAAAGAGCCACGCACGTCGCGCGTGGGTTCGCGCAAAGCAATTGTATAGTTAAGTCGTGAGTAAGATAATTTTAAACTGGAGTCAAACAACATACAACATATTAGACATTAAATTGACTGCATTACAAAAAATACTCATAACAATTAAAAGGCACCCCTGCAATAAGGCTGTAAATTGTTTTTTACAAATATTGATATGTAGTGTTGTTGCATGTAAGATCACTTAGAAATTGGGTGTAATAGTATTTTTATTTATTTTCATAAACGATATACAGTGTTGTTGTAGGGATGGTCTCACAGGTTACATATATTAATCGCTAAATATAAAACTAAAATATTCATTACACAATTTTAATTATTGTTTTTCTTAAATTAAGTAAAGATGCGTGCACTAAATACATGTCAAACAATAATCGTACTATTTTCAAACTAAGTTAAATGCTTGTATAATATATAAAAAAAATTCTTGGTGGACTCAACTACTTGTTCACTAGACCAACAGGCAATAATTATTTCTTAAGAGAGAAAAAAAATCATTTATATATATATATATTATTATTTCTGATGCTCGGTGAGATGAAAATTCTAAGTGCACAATGAAGGGTTTACTTGTGGGTGGATGATATAATATTCAGTGAGTAATATGAGTACTTACGGTGGATAATACATGCATATTGTTGGTGTGGGAGGGGGATTACGGGGGTTGATACACCAGTGCAACGTTGAATTTACTTACATTTTCCCCTCTCTGTAAACTATGTTTCTTCCTCGGGACATCTTCATCCCCTACACCGAGATCTTTAAATATTGCATTAAAAAGTTTCTTGTTAAGTAATAATTTTGTAATCATAGTGAATTTGAATATCTGTATAATGTTATTCTAAGAATAATTATTATATATAATTAATTAACTTTTCTACAGTACCTCAACTTTCGTACATGATTGGTTCCTCAAAAATGTATAAAATAAGAGGGAAAAAACATGTAGTAAAAATATATATGAAAGAGAATTTATTCCTTAACCTTTACCATACCGTGACATAAAATACTCGTGCGCAGCCATGCTGTCAACTCGTGTTACCGTAAGAAATTAGAGTTCTATTAGCCTTTAAAATGTAAAAAAATGGTTATTGTCATAAATTTACTATAAGTATTGAGCATTAAATATAAAAAAAATGTGTAATATTATAATTCGGAGCATTCAATGAGTTCTGTATAGAAGGTTGCATTGTGTAATACAACCTTCCTTTTTATCAATCTTCATTTAATTAGTGAGAAAGAGACCATTATATTCGTATGATTGTTTTTGTTTTAACTGTGAAATTAATATGTGATTTCTTTCTATCTTGCCACAAATGGTATTTTTGTCAACGTATTAATTCTACAACAGAATGAATTAAAAATAATTATTTTCTTAGGATTCGCCTTATATAATTGATTTTTCACTAATTATTTCTAACCGTAAATATTTTACTTCAAATTAACTAAAAAATTAAGTGTATGTTGCGTATATTTACTGAAATATTATAAATTTAATTGGAGCGGAAGACCTGTGTTACTGCATGGTTTGGGAAGGGTTAATAAATTTATGTTGATTATATCATATTTTTCTTATTTTTTTCTCGATAAAGCTCTCTATAGCACGCCGTATCTTATTCTATCACTCTTCCAAAAAAATATCAAAACGCACGAAGGCTTTGTGGTGATCATACACGCGCCCGTAGACATGGCCGTGTAAGGACTCATCTATTAAGCATTAGAGCCTGAACCAGAGTGACCAATAAGCAGACGTAAATAAACCATTAGCACCAGAGATGGATATCTTCCAAACAACTAACATCAGCAGGCAGGTCGTCCTATCACCAACATTGCTATTCAACCGCATCTTCAGCGAGTCACTTCAAAGTTCAACTGCGCATTTAAATTGTATTAATTCATCACCTTAATAAACGATATTTTGTAAGTGATCTTTCATTTATATACTCTGCTCTAGTTACAACAGACACTCTACATAATGATATACAACCAACACGCGTGGGACAAAAAGAGGTTAGGAGCTTCTGTCTCACAGCATCATAAGCTCCTGACACAATCTCGACAATTTGAATAACTTCAACACACATCACAACTCCTATAGCTTCGATCATATTATTAATTTTTCGTGTTTTTTTTACCTCTTATAGTTGAATTCAATCTTCATTCAACAATGGTTCTGAGTGAGATTAAATTAACCCACATACATCCAAGTTTATTTCCTTCATTGCGTTAATAATTTCGTTAAATAATAGTTTCAGAAATTTCTTAATAATCCACATCCAAGCTAACGCATACTGGTGGGAAACTATTTTCATGTTCCCAGTGCAAATATTTTTGCAATCGGAAACTTAGTAGACAGGGTAATTATTCGTGTAATCAGAAAGGATCGTTAAAATATCATGTGCTTTCACAATTCTGGGAAGAAACTTTACTCTTGTTCACAGTGCAATTATTCATCCAACCATAAAAGAAGCCTAAAAAGTCAGGTACTTCAAACACTGGAGAGAAACTATTTCAATATTCTCAGTGTAATTAACTATTCTTGCAATCATAAAATATTGTAATCGTACATCTACATAGGTTGTCAACATTAGAAACACTTATTCCCCGGTAGGTCAAAATACGAATAATGTACGTATTCGCACGCATCAACGGACGCCCTACACGACCAAAATACAAACATCCATCGATCATGTGATCTATTCGTCGGAACCCGAGCAGGTAGTGTCATAAAACTTACAGGTAGGCGCAACGCCCCTCAAATAGTTATATTACTGGCATTGTCTAGGAGCCTCCAGACGAAAATAAGTCAAAACAAATACATGGACGCTTACCTGGTATCCTTTGTCTACCCGCTCAAAATGTCGACAATATATGTTTCGGCGTAAGCGTTGAGACTCAATCCCGTAAAACCGACAGTCTTAGGTCAGTTTTTGGGCGTTTTTTCACATTTTTATCAATAACTCAATTGAATCTCGTGCGATAACATTTATTTATATCTCAAATTAATTATAAATATTTAATAAAAGATTTGCTAGAAGTAAAACAGCATTACACGAATATTTGTAGGGTAACTCATATTCACATATATGTACTATTATTTGTTATTTTTATTTTTTAACTTTGTTTCATTAACCACTTATTGAGTTTAAATACATCTACCGGTTTCGAAAAATACCATTTTCTTCTTCAGGATGTCAATACTAACTAAAAACATATGTTGTTTCTTTACCAGAATCTATTTTTAAAAAACAATAATTATTTGAAAAATATATTTAGTACCTACCTCAAATTGTTACTTATCAGTTTATAGAAAATGGTCATGGTTTTGATAAAAAATTGAGATTGTCAGTTTTGCATGTAAACGGGAATATTAACCACAATGTTAATTTTGCTAATTTTAAAAGTTCTATTATTTGTTATTCTGGATTTCAATACAGTCATTAATAAAATAAAATAAATTTCGATACCTACATACATATAAAATGGAACTTCATATTAAAAGTGTATTCTCCTCAATATATAAGCTGTATTAAAGTTTCCAAATTAAATAAATTAGATTGATAAATGTAATTTCGGCGACTCCTATCGGGTTTTACTCAAATGTATTTGAAATTATCCGTAATATAAAGTGGATTGTTTTTAAAATTGGAATAGTATTGGAAATATTTCAGAATATAAGTTCAAAATTTGTTAAAAATGTATTTGACTGCTATAACGAAATAGGAGAACACGCTTCCCCAGATAAGAAGAGGTCCAGGTTCGAATCCCGGTAGCGGTATATATTTGTGTGTACAGTTTTCGGGGGTGTATATCTGGGCATTCTGGCCGACGTATCGAATCCCATTACAGAGTCCATCATCAGGGCTGATGTAATGGATTAGTCTTGAAACTGTACATATAAGATTATGAACGACCGTGAAAACCTAATTATATAGATTTTTTATATAGGTATTTTTGTTTAGTTGATTGATTTAATTTGTACTAATATTTATACTTGAAATCTAATATCCTTGAGAAAAATATTAGTAAAAGTAGACCGATTTATGACTGCAGATCTTGAACTGCAGAAGCAGTGTTGACTTAAAGAAATCATATACAATTGATTTTGATCCAGTTGGTTCATAATCATAATTACGTACTTGTGGTCTAGTGGTTACGATCCTCGCCTAGTGATTTAGCGGTCGGGGTTTCGAGCCTCGTTTTAGGAGGACATTAAGTCAGTCCCTTTTACATAACACAGCGTTTACCTTAATTCGAAAAAGATGTGACACATACATCTCTATTTAAATTTTTTAAATCACGTAATGATTAGTGTTTTCAGCACAAACGAATTCGGTGACTAGATAACTACACATACATTTGTATAAATAATAATAATCCGTGCGACAGCTATAATCAAAGTACACAGAAAACGACGATATATTTTTTTCTAATTTATTATGGTGTATTTGGGTACAACAGATATGTCTTTAAATGGATAAAATATTATTTATTAAATTTTCTTCGTTGTGTACGTCTTTTCGTGCGTAAAGCCCGACAGGATATCCCTAAGAAATTTCATTTATTTCGGGATAGAGATAAATTCAGAATTACTCTTACGCTACTGCAGACGTCAGGCATCAGCAAAAAATTGACCTTTTGGATGGCTTTTGCTTTCAGTTTGGTTTAACCATATTTTTTGGCTGTATAAGTCTTTACATACAGAATAAGAAGATATTTTTTCGTAGCGTGTTGAATAGCTTGGCGAGACATTAGGTATTTGTTTAATTGAAATGCGGTAAAAGCGATACGCATAATGTATAAATAATTGTTTGATAACTGTTAGAACTGTGTAAGAGCTTGGATATTATTAATATAAATTAAATGAATCATTTAGAAATAATAATTTAATGTATTAATTATAAATATATACATATAAAATCAATTTTGTCGAAAAATATTGTTTTTGTGCTACCGGAACTTGAACCTGGATCTCTATTTCCAATCTGGGGAAGTACACTACTAATGTGTTATAGCGCCAGTATTTTTCATGACAAATTTTCCAACCTATATGTTACACTTTTTCAAATTAATACATCTGTCGTTCCATTATTTGAAAGCCATCTACATTGTTTTTACGAAATCTCAAATACCTTTGAGTAAACCGACTGCAGACGCCAGAATTATCAATTAATTTTTTATTAAATTTTGGACACATTGATACAACTTATATTATTAAGGAGAACACATTCTTCATTGTGTTCTCCTTAACAATTATAAAGATATACAGAAAAAAATCAATTTATCGAAAAAAATTTTGGTTGCTACCTTGGACCTCTTCTTGGATGTGTTGTTAGATCATTATAACTTATTCATGGATCACCGGTAGATATAATGATTCCTGTCTGAAGTGCGTTGATTGTCGCCAAGTTCTTCTTTCCTTGTGGGAATGAATTGTTTTTGTATTCGGTGTATATATACTTGTATATCTTACTGTTGAACTTGTTGTGTCCTACTTCGCGCCATCATCGAAGTATGTATTATAGGAGTACGTGTTCTGAAGCCAAAATAAATCATGATACCTAAAGGGGCAACTCTTAGGTAGGTCGTATTTTTTCTGGTGTCTGGTCAAACTACTTGTTTTAACATATGTATCAATTATGAAAATGTATAGAATATAAGTTCTAAATTTGTCGTAAACGTAATCGATTGTACCGAATGGATTTGCAAGCTTATTTAAATGATGTGATTAAACCACAATATTTCATCTACCACTCTCGTGTCCGTTTGATGTCGTGAAGTGTATTATGTATAGTATGCGAGCGTGGCAAGTCATAGGTTATCAGAAAGAAACCACTCACTGCTAACACTGAACTTGTAGTAGTCAAACTTTACAAAGGCGGAAGTTAAATCGTACAAAGATGTTTAAAATACACAGTATCAAGATATCTCAGAAGTTAGTAGATTCAGAGCTCCTATCTTGAAGGTACTAAATGTCATAAACAATCCTCTTTCATCCGATAGAGTTTATTATTTTTTTTATATTTATTACGCACATTTACTGATCCATGAAAAATGTCTGCGTGATATTTTATGCATGAATTTTTAATTAAAATTTTTTTTTTAAATAATATTTTTTTATCATCGTAACAATTTTAGTTAATATTTTTTATTTTAAATACTAATTAATTAGAAATAAATTTATATAAAATCAATTTAATCGAAAAATATTGTTGTTGCGCTACCGGAATCGAACCTCTATCCAAATTTAATAAAAATGCGTTGTTAATTCTTATTTAAGTGTTATTTGTCGTCAAAAGCACTTTCGCTGTAGCATAGTTGGATAGTGCAACTTCCCCGGTTTGCAAAGAGAGATCCAGGTTCGAATCCCGGTAGCGCAAAAACAATATTCAATATTTAATTTAACAGTATTTAAAATATCACAGCCCTATGTTCTGAATAATTACAACTTCACAATAAGAAAGTGTCCTTAATAATTTTTATTTTATATAATAAACATTAGAATAACACAATATATGTTTTTGGTTAGTTAATTTGAGATTTTCTGAAGAAGGAAATGATATTTTCTGAAACCAGTTGGTGTATTAATTAATTAAGTGGTTAAAAAAATAAAGTTAAATAATCTAAAAATGAATTTCAATCACAAAGATCCTTTTGCAATATTAAAAATAAAGTTTAATTTCATAATATGCAATTTTTATTACCTAAACATTAGATTACGAATGCAAATAGTTATTATATGTTATTTTATGTAATTAATGAATGTAAGAAACCATTATTTTGATATTAATAAGGGTTTATAAATTATACAAACAAATATTAGGGGTTTACAGTTAGATAAATTTGAAATTTTAGAAATAATAAAAAAAAACACTACATACTTTTTGCAAATAATCACATTTTAAATTTGTTTTCGCATTAGTTCTAAACTTATTCACAACTTTATAGTTTTGTTTTTATTTATGCTTGTATTTTTTAATTTCAGTATACATTGTTTCCTGAAGAAGATACCATAGGTATCGAAACATGTAGAATAATGAATAAATATCAAAAAGGTAACATATAGGGTCGAAAATTGTCGCTAAAAGTATTGTCGCTGTAGCTTAGTTGGATAAAGCACCTTTCCCGGTTAGGAAAGAGATCCAGGTTCGAATCCCGGTGGCGCAACAACAATGTTTTTCGATAAAATTGATTTTATATGTATATCTTTATAATTAATATATTTAATTCATATTTAATAAATAGTGGTTTAAACAAAGTATTTTGTCTGATTATTGATATAAAATGAGGCCACAAAGTAATTTTGCTAATATTAAAGAAGCTCGAAATAAGCACTGGATGAAGGAGAACATCTTGATTGAATAACCTGAAGCAATGGTTTGGAGCTTTTCTAGGAAGATGAAGAAGAAATACATTAAGATCATCTTCATCATCACCTCGTATCATACAAGATGGTTTATCGCAGAGCACTGCCTCCCAATTTATCAATTCCATTATTATTCATAAGGAGAGATATGTCTTTTTTTTTGCAAACTCTTCCATCACTGTCAAACAGATTATTTGAAAGTTTAATGATGAGTGATGTTGTAATATTAATAATATTCATTTTTTATTCTCTCCTTTCTGCTTCACAACTCTAGTATTACTTCTGCTACGTGCGCATCAGTCTTCGGTAACGCTGATTAAGTGATGAATGAGTCTAGGAACACGGGCCCAGTAAGTGACATTATCTGCGTACGTTAATTTTAATTAACACAAGAGCCTAGTATTCTCCCCCACCTTGTTAAAAATGCTATTTTTGAATTTAAATTATTATAAATTAATTGTAAACCTTTCCGTTACTATGACAGGATACTTCTGTCTGAGTTACCCCGAAATAAAATAGTTTCTTTAGAAGATGGAAGGATGGTCCTCGGGTGTGTATGTCACCCGCGTTGGTCGGTTAACTGGGAACGGCGATAATGGTGGTGAATTTGAATTGCCGCCTCTGCATTTGACTAAAAAGATTGCTAAGAAAATCTCACTTCTGGGAAGGATCAGAAGATTTATTAAGATTTTCGGTATTTTCTAAAAAAAAAAGTGTTTATTTAACATTTAAATTTTCCGCGCTTGTTGGGATACCCTTTACAATTTATAATATTTTTGAAAATTTTAACACTTTTTTTATATTAGGAGAACACATAGGTCTGTGATATTTTAAATATAAATTAAATACATTAATTAGAAAGATATATATATAAAATCAATTTTATCGAAAAATATTGTTGTTGCGCCACCGGGATTCGAACCTGGATGTCTTTCCTAACCGGGGAAGGTCCATTATCCAACTATGCTACAGCGACAATATTTTTAGCGACTAATTTTCGAACCTACATGTTACCTTTCTGATATTAATACATTTAATCGTTCCATTATTTGAAAGAGCCATCTACAACAACAATATTTTTCGATAAAATTGATTTTATATGTATATCTTTCTAATTAATATATTTAATTCATATTTATAACATTTTTTATAAATCATAGTTTATTACATCTGTGTACTTTTGTCACTTCTTTAGTAAATCTATCAATGTTCAATTGTCTAGTAGTAGCTAGTCACGATAGCCTTGTATTTACTTTAGCCTGCCTGATGGGTGGTGGTTTTGAAATGTTACTGTACAGTGTCAATTGTTTCCATGGGTTATGTATAATTTAATAGCTTTGTCTTTTATCTTGCCATTAGTAAGCTTGAAAGTAAGGCTTAGAGATTTAATCCTTGTTATATCATTGATATTGAGTTTCTTTGTTATTTGAAACACTGTTTCAGTCAGTTTAAGAACAGGTCTGATTTGTTATTTGTTAGCATTAATTGGTTACGTCAAGTTGTGGTGTGGTAAACCACTTCCATCTTATAATTAAAATATTTTTTTTTACATTTCAATGAAGTTCATGGTTCTGGGAAAAAAATCAGTATTAATAAAGTAGAAATTTATCGTCTGATATTTGAAAAAAATGGTACATTGTAATAAGGTACCATTTTTTTGTAAGGTAATTAATATTAATAAGGATTGAACGTAAATAAAATATTGGATATCTTGTTTGATATTAAAATTTTAGATAAAATAACTGAATATCGTCGTTTCTGTGCCTATTTACTTGAATTATTATTGCGTCATTGTTTTGAGCAGCCCCTAAAGATTAAAAATTTGGTCTAGGCGAGGGAAGGGTAAAATGTCCTGGGGGCGGAGAAAGCAACTGAACAAAATTTTATACGGTTGACATTCATTAGATCGATAGATTTGATAGGAATATATAGAGAACATATGAGTACATTCAAGTATATATATACAAATATGTAATGAAAAATATGCGTAAAAATAAATATTTTGTTTTATATAATATATTTAAACCGCAATAGTAAGATTAACGAAATATATCCATTCGAGTGGCATCTAGATCAACCAGAATTAATCTCACATTCAACCTTCCACAATGTAACACAAATGCCAAACAAAAGTCATTTTTTCTACAGAGCATACCTTTATTTCAACTAACACTGAAATGAATGAGATTTTCAATACTTCAGATACCACAATAAAAATTTAATATATAAACTTGAATGGCCTTCATTGTATTTTTATTCGTTATTCTATTTTATTTTTCTCTCAACCTGCCGTTCCCCTGAAAAAATATCTTATTTTTAACTTTCATCGCTCCACTTTTTATGTTTTTAAATTTTTTATTTTCTTCCTTTTCAATCATTTCTACTGATTTTTTTGCATTTATGTAATAGATAGGAGAGCTCTCATTCTTTTATCGTTTTCTATGCAGCGTAAAATTATTTTCTTATTACAGTCTTAACAAGCTATTGGTATTAATTTTCTTGGTCTTATTCAAATTATTACCTTACTGTATCTAGAATATTGTTATTTTTGTTACACTTTCATTGTATTTTTTTTACATCGAAAACAAAATAAAAAAAAATAATAAAATAAAATAAATAAATAATAATAAATAAATAAAAAAATATAAAAAATTAAAATAAAATAAAACGAAATAAAATACCAACCTGTTTAAGCAAGCTTGTCATGAGTGCTAAGTCTCTGAATCTCAAGTATAAATTCGAGTTACCGAACTCTTTCAGCTACTCGACGAAAGTGCTCATACGTTGCCTTCATAAATTTAGAACTTACTGAGAATCTCGTTAACTGACGTTTTGACGATGGTAGCGTATTCTGCGATAGGTTCCTTAATGCAGTTTGCACTTTGCTTGATGTATCTTGGAGCTCTGCATCAAGATGGATTGCTCGAGAGCTTCAAGTTTATAAAACACTGCGCTGAAACACGCGGACAACTGGCGCTGAAATTATGCGAGCTAATTAAAGGAATGAACACTTCGTAAGTTAATTTTCCTCCCAATTTACGTATGGATACTGTACTGTCTTGTGTATTACTTAATTAACTTCTCTTCGTTACGAACAAACTTCCCGTACTCCACGAGGGTTTTCAAACTAAACAAAAAAATCTCGTGATTTTTTATTTTTTAAAAAAAATTAATTATCAAAAGTCAGTAAAGTTGCTAATTTAAAGTTCATGATTTTTAATTAGAGACCCCCTTGCAACAATACTGTTAATAGTTTTTTTACAATTGTTTACAGTGTTGTTGTAGGTAAGGTTAAAAATAAATTGTGTATTTTTATTAATTTTATATGATTGTTTAATATATGTACCTACCTTTCTCAGAACTTTCCAAAATCATGAGACAACATGATCTTGGACAAGAACTCGTTTTCGTAGCTTTCTGGTCGAAGTGTGATACGTTTTGTTAAATTGCCTTGCGGACCTAAGTCATCCGCGTGCGACATCGTCCAACGTTCATTATGAATCTTTCATCCCGGTTCAAGGGGGAAATAAAATATTTCCGCAGAAGAGATAAATACAATACAATTTAGGATTTATCACGAGATCGTAACAATATCTATGCATTAGTAATTATTGACTATAAATATAGAATATATAGAAAACATATGATATAGAAAACACTGTAAAATTTGAAACAAGCACATCATTAAGGTTTAAAAATAAATTTAAAATTCCTAAATGTAACACCAAACACTATCAGCAAAATTTTATATACTTAGGGATAAATAATTTCAATAGCCCCCCTACACAAATAAAAGAAATAAAATATATAAAGGAGTTTAGAAAGAGATTAAGTGAACACTTCAGAATTATATAAGTAGACAATAAGTAGTTATAGATTACACATGTTATAACTCTCATATAAAGTTGTTATAGTGTAACTCTCTCTCCAAGCACAAGAGCTAGTCTCTTTTTTGGAGAGGTAAGCGAAGAAAAACCATGTAATTTTAATGATGTAAAATACTTGATTTATGTTATAAAAAATTGTAAGAATGTCAAATAAATAATAAAAAAGATTTGAACAAAAAGATCTCTTGGACAGGTTTGAAAGTATCAGAGGAACGATTACCGAGACTTTGGCAACTTCTGGGGATAAACGACATCAGATACTTTAAAAAGGCATAATATCAACCAATGAAACAAAGTAAAACAGGGGAAGAATAAGGGGATGAAATTAATGATGATGATGATTATTGTTTACTTGATAATATTACAATTTTTGTATATGTATCCATCAACTTTTGAAGCCAAGTGTATTCACTCAACGTTTAAGGTATTTATACTTTTTATCCCAATTAATATTTTAAGCTCTCCAGCAATTACGCAGGTATTTTTTACCTGTGAATATTCCGACAGAATTACTGACCCTAACAACCTTCATAAAAAAGAGTTATAATTATCCTGATGTAGTATTTTGAACAACCCCAAAATGTTTCGGGCAAAAGGATTACGTTTCATACATGTTAAAATTCACATGAATGTATTTTTATATTTTGAAAACAATATTTTGATATAAATACACAAAGCAAAAATATATTCTGTACTTGTTGCCAATTGTACTGATGAAATACGTAAAATTTATATGCCAGCATATAATAAATACCAACATTTGGTGACCTGTTAAAAAAAAAATCAAATATTAAAAGAAAAACAAAAATATCATATTTTTACTGAAAATCGTACTAGATTTAAATTTGTATTGTCATGCTCTAAAATCAATACACTATTTGCATAACACCACTTTACGCACCCAAGGAAAGAATTATTTAATAGCTTACATAAAATATTAGTAAAATAAGTGATACTAAAGAACTATTAAATGCTATTAAAAAACACTTCAAAGTGAGATTAACCCTTCCCTTGCCATACAGATACCTTGTCTACCGATCCAATTAAATCGTATTTTGTTAAATATGCACAAAGTAAACCATACATTTTACCTAGTCATAAAAAAATCATATGCGCTTAGAAATGACTAGTGGAAAATCAATTATGTAATGCGAATCATAATAAAAATAATATTTTTTTAAATTCAATGCCATATAAAATTGATGCACTGAACGCTTTCTGCGTTAAAAATACCACCTGTACCACGTAAAAAAGATCGTACGTTAATTTAAATGAAGAAAGATAAAAATGAAGATCATGTGAGATGAGTCTTCTGACGAATGCGTTATAAGAATAACGTTTGAGTATAAAATGAACGTATTAAACTATTATATTTAGCATTTCTTATAATATTTATAAGTAACTATGACATTAACTATTTTAAAGTCATTTAAGTTTATAAAAGCATTTTTTCCCTAAAGTGCTTAAAAAACTCAAATTTCTTGCAGTAACACGAGTTGACAGCATGGCTACTTAGGGTATTTTAGCATGGTATGGTAAAGGTTAAAAAGAAACATGTACCCTAAACTTAATTTATAATATTATTTTTTTTGGTATAATTATTAATTATTTATTTATATACACTGGACTCTCTTTTTACACGGTTTTTGCAGTTGGCTATACAGTTTAGGAGTTATGTACGATTCATGTCTCTGTCCTATTCCTAATTTGGACATTATTAAAATAACATGTTTATTTATATCGCTAATGTTGTTATTTTTATTATATAACATTTTACAATATATATAGCAGTATATTTTACAAGTGGTCCAACAAATAATCACATGAGGATACTTTCTCTCCAAATCTTGACGAATTTGACGAAATCAAAAACAAACCAGTCGAGCCAAAGGTACAGTGTATACTGATGGGGAGTGGGCTAAGGGGTAAGAACATAATTAAAACTGGTGACAATAAAACTAAATTTTACAATAAATTTGTTTCAAGTTATGGAAGTATATATGTTCACATATACAAAAAAAATTAATAATTACGTTTAAGTTTTTTTATATATTTTTCCTTTGGATAATAAAAATTAAAGATAGGGGGGCATCTCGAAGAGTAATAAAAATAATCTAAATTTTTATTTATTTTTTAATTTTTTTTTATAATGAGCCTTAATTAGATATATATATATATATTCATGTATACAAACACGTGCCCTTATGTGTCACTTACCATGTTAATAGCACGTAGGCAGGAAAAAAAATCGTCCTATATAAGAGGCCTGCATATAAATTCTAACAAGAGTTCTGTATACAAAAATCATCTTAAAATAAAAAAATGTCATTATTAAATAATTAATATTTTAATTACTGATTTTTAATAAGTGTCGGTTGGTTACTTGCCTAAACAAGGGCAGAATAAAATATTTTTATTTCTACGGAAATGGTTTCAATCAAGTTTCAAATTTCAAAAGCAGATTTTCAAATTCACAAAATTAACGTCTTATCACTTTTGTTTATTAAAATAAATTAATTTTAAAAAGAATTTCCTGAAAGCTTCAGTAACACAGTTACATCAAACTTCGAAACGAAGGACTTCAAAAATACCCTCCTCAAAATTTCAGGATATCTTAATTAACTGCCTAGTTTAAGCTTACATAATGAAGTTAAAAAATTTAAGTTGACAAAATTCCCGGGTGAAAGGTAAGTCTAACAAACAATCTTAAAAATTGTTGAATTTTTATTTTTGAAAAAGATTATTCTTTTTGAATGTCTCATTGAGGGATCGCCGTAGATATGGGCCATTAGATTCTCTTTATAGTAAGATTTTAAACGTGTGGATGCTCCATTATATACCTATCTATCCCCCCCATACCATATACCTCAGAGCACGACTATTCTGTGCGTGTTGTCTATAAACTGTCAATAAATGTGAACGTCCTGCTCGTTACACTGTTCTGTTACTGTTGCTAGTGTGTGTTTCGGTTTCACATTGTGCGTCCCGAAACTACTGTTTTATTCCCAGTGCTTCGTGCGACTTAGCGAAGTTGTTTCTGGCGTTCAGGAGACATGCAGTTATAGCTGAGAAAATCCAAGTAAATAGTGTTTTTCCTAGTTGGTTCTTGAGCCCTTACCAAATTCCTTCCACCCTTTCTGCATCCCTTTTCACCACCTTCTTGTATAAACACTATGAATACGCCAATTTTAAAAACGGTACCCTAATATGGATCCAGGATGCCGAAATGAGTTATCTTAGGGGAGTTATGTTAGTAACATTATTGGACAGAATTAGAAATATGGAGACCCTCGGCATAGAACATCTAGTTCTGTAAATATAAAGATCTCAATTAAGGTGGCTTGGATATATCTTTAGAATTCCAGAAGTATGACTCCTAAGATGTGTATTATTTGCAACTCCGGAGTGGAGGCGGATGGGTCGCCTCAGCGATGAACAGTAACAATGACTGTATGAAGACAGATTGGGTCTGCATTGGTCATCAAGTACTGAAACAGCGTAAGACAGTAAAAGATGGAAGTAGCGATGAGACTTCTTAGGCATATATGTGGCAGATTTATTTATGATAGAATTAAGAAATAAGGAGAGAATATAAAGCTGATCTTAGTATAGTGTGTAAGATTAAAAAAAGGATCACTTGGGTGATTTGGTCATATTATTATTTATTCTTAGTATAGTAAATACATAAGTATTTTTATATATGCTCTAATATAACAAAATCAAAATCGTTTTTTTTTACTAGAACTTATCTTTCACATTTCCATTCTTCTGGCATTTCATTAAATATCTTCATCGCACTGTACATCATCGATTTCTGAGATTTAGCCTTCTTCCTGAATGGCAGTCTCGGTCTATCTTTTCCTCTTGTATAATGTTCGTGCTCATGTTGATTTGCATCAATTTATTTTGAGTATTATTCTCAAAGCTTTATTTTATAACATTGACAATTGTTGCATTTCTTCTTCACTAGCCAAAAACAAAACGATGCTGCAGTAGTTAATGTGAAAAATAATAGCAGTGTGGTATACTATTTTACAAGACTCAATACGAACGGATGAATGAAGAGAGAATGGTAAGACAGATATATGACGCAAGTGTTGATGGCACCATAAACAGAGGACATCCGCGGATGACCAGGTAAACCAAATACTGGAAAATGGTCCTGTTAGAAACCACAATAACCGGTGAGCTCGTATGAGAAGATATATGAACGTAGATGAGGTTGAGTTGCGTGTCAGGACAGAAGGGAAAACGGCGTGATGGTAAGTTGGCTAATTGGCTAATTAAATATATAACAGAAAATAAGCTATGCACATTACGGAAGCAAATTCTGGACAGTTAACCAGATAATATAAATGTAATTTTGGAAAGAATAAGATGAACCAAGAGAATTATAAATGCGGAGGCTGTGAGAATGAAAGAAAAGAGACCCAAAACAGACATCACCGAAAAGCAAAGGCGAAAAGAATTTGGACACTTTATTAGACAATTGCACTAGTACGAGAAAATGTAATTAAAGAAAGAAATATGATAGATGTTTCAGACAAAAATATATCTACTAGAATAAAATTATATAATTAGTGTAAAATGATGATTCAGAGATAGAAGATCCAGGATGTTACTAGTGATGAGAAAAAATATGCTCTTGACTCACTGGTGTTATCAGTGATTGAAAACTGTGACTGTGATCACATCACAGCATGCGCCGCACGATATCACTATACACGAAATAAATAAAAAAAACATACTTTTGAGCTCATTTACTTATATTATTTAAACTTCATTTGCGTAAAATCATCTTGTAGCATATATAAGCACATATAATTTAACCATTAAAAAATGTTAGTTTATTTTTCGGGTCAAAATCTTAGTATTTTGGGTCAAGTGTGTAAAACGTTTTGGCAGAGTCTACTAGGTGGAACTTATCACAAATTACAATGTCGTGAATATTTTCGTTTCATATGCGCATGCGCCGAATCACGGTTCACAACCAAATATAAATAAAATAAAAAAATGAATCTTGAATCACGATATTTCCAGATATTCAACCACTGATAGTGGGCGTGACTGAAAGATACCAGTGATTGACTCACGGTTCGTGATTTTGAGCTCTTCACTAGATGTTACCCATCTCGTAGACAGCACACCGCGTAAATTCCTTGATGCTGCAACAAATGTGAACAAAAGATTTGTCCAATTCTTTAACCACATCGTGCATCGTGCATGTGAGATTATGCATTGCATCCAGCTGAAGGGATCCCTGAGTCAGCTGCGAGGGTGATCCAGGACCGGAATTAGTGAAAGTGCATTACGAGTTAAGTCTCATCTGACTGATATACTTGGAATTGCACTTCATCTAGATATGTATTAAAATTTTAACGTAAATTTTTACCTTCCTGCCGAGACGAGAAATAACATATTATTATTTTGGAGCATGTTAATTTATTAAAAAAGTATCATATCGTACATACAACGTTTATGGGCACTGAAGAAAATATGTAGTCACCATACCGTAGAGTATGAATTGTATTGGTTACTTTTTTATACATTTCCATAACTACGACATTTTTTAGAGTAACTTGTAATATTTAATAAATCATAAATAAATAAATATTGATATAAAAATACTACACCTGCGTTTAAAGCCTGTCATACGTGGGCATAAGATGTTTGTAGGATGATTTCTGCGGGAAAATAAAATGACTAATTTGCAATTTTTTAATACAAATAAATTAATCAATTAGAAAGATGTAGCGAAGAAATCTTAAAGTCGAAAAAAATATATAGTTGCTTCCAGGATTCATTTAATTTCAAAATGCAATTTTATAACAAAAATCCTTAAGAAAATAATGGTATTTTTTGAAACCGATAGATGTATTTAAACTCAATAAGTGGTTAATAAAACAAAGTTAACAATATTAATTAAGTTGAGTAGTGTTTTGTTATGTTAAATTCTATCTACTGTCAAATCACAACACTAAAAGTCATACATCACATCAGCCCTGATAATGGACCCTGCAATGTGATCCGAAACGTCGGCCAGAAAGATTAGATATACACGGCAGATTAGCCCAGAAGATTCTAAACCTAAGAACCTAAGAACGTGTATTATTTTTATTAAAAAATCACATTTCCTCGTAATTAATTTGACACTTAACTACAAAGCCAGTTTATTTTTTAAATTTTTCAATACCCAAGATACAGATATTAATATTTTTTAATGAAGTTGCAGTTTCAGAAAATACAAGTCTGATATTTTTGTAATACAAATTAAATTTATCTATTTGAAAAAAATACAGATTTATTTAAATTTAAATAATGTTAATTAAAAATTATTTTTCTTGTGCTATTTTGAATAATTTTTGCAGATATATTTTACATACAATTCCAATACCTCAAAATCGCGACAAATAAGTCTAGACAGTTTTGATTCTGCAACTGTGGATATGCAATTAAGCCCGTCTCTACCTGGCCTTTTTCCCAGTCCGGCTGAACCCTTACACTAAATGGTGATAAATTTGCAGCCCCATACCCTTGTGAGCTGATGCAGGGTGCAGGGGAGTGCATTGTGCTGGCTGCAGTATTACTAGACTCTTAGCAAGCACTAGATTAATTGCTCAGGGCGATTCCATTACAGCTGAGTCAACTTAGTATAAGTTAATCAAAACTGAGAAGAATATGTCAGAGAAAGAACGAGTTCCCTCCTCGCTTCTAGTAGTCCAATAACCATTTTTATTTTTAATTGTAATTAATCTAAATAATAAGACAAAAAACTTTATTTAAACCACTATTGTTTGATTATTCAACATGTTTCGATACCTATGGTTCATCTTCAGGAAACAATGTATACTGAAATTAAAAAATACAATAACATGAATAAGTAAGAACTGATATGAAAACAAATTTTAAAGGTGACTATTTGCAAAGAGGATTTGGTTATTTATAATATTTAGCTTACTGTTAATACTTTTTCTTATTTATAAAATTTCAAATATCTAACTGTAAACCCCTAGTAATTATATATATAATTTCCAAAGCCTTGTTAATGTCAAAGGAATGGTTTGTTTCCAAAAGGTGATAGGTGAATTCAGAATAGTTGTTGCAATTATTTTCTGAAGAAGATACCATAGGTATCAAAACACGTTAAATAATCAATAAATAGTGGTTTAAACAAAGTATTTATCTTATTACTTATATAAAATGAGGCCACAAAGTAATTTTGCTAATATTGAAGATTATTATTGTAATTAATCTGTTTAATAATTTAAATTGTGTATTTCCCCGCGGGGTGAGTAGAAAGGATAGACCTCCACATTCTTCTATTCTATTGTGGCACACAATACTGGCCTCATCCATATCATACAAGCTCGCCGATTATTGTGACTTCTAACATGAGTATCTTCATGTCTCGTTTACCTGATCATACCAAGTCTTCCGCGGAAGTCCTTTATTTATTGTGCCATCAACACTTACGCCATATATGTATATTTATTACCATTTTCTCCTCATGCATTTAAACCACCTTTACTTATCCTCATTGTAATAAGATCAGCTTTACAATCCTTTCTTATTTCTTCATTATTTATTCGGTTATAAATTGATTTGGTACATATACGCCTAAGTCATCTCATTTCCACTGCATTCAGTATACTTTCATTCCTCTTCTACCAGCTCCATGCCTCACATTCATACATAATAATTCCATTCAAGGCGTCGTTCACTTTATTCCCTGCAGTTACCCTCCTTTTGGTAACATTCTCAGCATTTCCGTTTCTATCAAACATACTTCCCAAACACACAAACTCATCTATTTGTTCCAAACATTCATTGCCAATTTATTTAGCACTGTGTCTTGCTTTCCTCCTTCTTCTTCACTTTCGACTTGTTAACATTCGTGCATACATTGCATACATCGTACATTCTACTCACTAGATACTATTACTATTCTCATTGTGTCATATATGCTGTTTCAGGGAAAATTAATATCAAATTTAGTCCATAGATGGCGATCGCATAGTGGTATTCGAAGTGATTCCACATATTAACATACCTATGTACAACTTTAAAAAAATTTATGGACATGCAGGTTTATTGGGTGGAATAGTGAACGTTGCATTGTGTAAAGTGATCACTCGAGCCAGCCGAAAACAGGTCATAAGCCCTGCAATTACCTATGCTTCCGTATATTTCCATTAATAAAAAATTGCTTCGTGTTTATGATATATCTATTATTTGTTTAATAACATAATTTTGGTTGATTGATATCACTGTATTTTTTATTCACGTAAGTCGATCTAGAGCAACTTTAGTCAGTTGGATACATCTTCAAACTTCCTGCCCTCTGTCACGTGTATTTTCCTCTTGAACAACTTAACATCCTGCTATTCGGGTAGATAAAAAACCTTTTATTTGCCAAGAAAATTAAATATTTTAAGCGCCATCTATCCGATTGAATTGAATACAATTTATTCTTCGCTTATAAAAACTTAATTGAATATTCTCATCCGAAAAAAAAAGAATTCCTTTGTGTGCAGTTAGCTAACAACGACATTTGTTGTTAGTGAAAAGAATCCACTAATCCGATAGAAACGTCAGACGACAAAAAAAAACGACTAGAGAAAGGGTAAGGTTTTTCTAAGGGCTAGCGTGAACGCGCCGGTCTGGCTGTGCCCGGTTAAAGCCTATTGTAATATATCGTAGTTTACACTTTCGGACACAAGGGTGAAACTGCAAAAATAACGATTTTTAATTAAGTTTAGATTGAAATTATATTAATGACAAAAATTTAATTATCATTTAAAATATCACATACCTACGTTCTGAACAATTACAACTTCACAATAAAAATGTGTTCTCATTAATGTTCAAAATTTAATAAAAATTAATTTTTAATTCTGGAGTCTCCTATCGGACTACTCAAAGGTATTTGAGATTCCGTAAAAATAAACGCTTTCAAATAATGGAACGATAGATGTATTCATTTGAAGAGTGTTCGATTTGTCGTCAAAGATACTGTCGCTGTAGCTTAGTTTAGTTGGTTCGAATTCCGGTAATACAACGATAATATTTTTCGATGAAATTCATTTTATATGTATATCTTTCTAATTAATACATTTAATTAGTAATTAATTAATAATAATTAAGTAAAGAGATTGTGCAAAAATAAAGTAGATGGCTTTCAAATAATGGAACGATAGATGTATTCATTTGAAGAGTGTAACATATAGGTTTGAAAGTTTGTTGTCAAAATTACTGTGTGCTGTAGCATAGTCGGTTAACGCACCTTATCCGGATTGGAAAGATATCCAGGTTTGAATCCCGGTAGCAACAACAATATTTTTTGATAAAATTATTTTTTTATGAATATCTTTCCTATGTTCTGAATAATTACAATTACACAATAAGATTGTGTTCTCCTTAATAACTCGTACGAAAATTGGTTTCTAAGATAACCTATTGTAATATAAATTAATGTGTATCGATGTCGTTTCAGAAGGTCGTATGAATGATGAAAATGTGTGAGTTGTGGAAGCCCCAATATTCATCCGTCACTCACGTGATTGTGTATGTGTGGCCAATGCAGGTTAGAAAACAATAAAATTATTTACGGTTGACATTTGTGTTTATTGTCAGGCATAGATTACAAGTAAGGACTAGTTAAGTTATACAATAAAATTACTATACACGAATATTTTACGGATACGTTATTTGTCTCTCTTAACGGGAAGGCGGCTCGAGAAACGGCCTTCTCGATGGTTGCTAGCCGCGTTTGTGTTGTTACATGACGTCGGTAATGGAAGATTATCGGCTGCTCGATGTTTGATTTCACACACCGGTATCTGCAGAGTGCGTTCAGTAACTCGATGACAAGAATGGAAGAAATTAATCTTCACAGTTTAAATCTCCCTTCACTGTGAAGCGGTGTAAGTGTAACAATGACAAAAGTATAATTTCGTATTTGTGCTTCTGTAACTATTTTTGACCTATGGTAGATTTGTAATTTTTTGCCTCCCACTTTGTTCAAATGTTACGTCTAATTAAGGACTTTATTAGGTGAAAACAATGATATCAAGGAGGAAAATAATCTTATAGATGCTAAAACGAAATTATACCACGAAATGGCACAAAGCGAGTAATAATATTCTTTAATTAGACATTTTTATGTAAAACTCGCGTATTTCTCAACTATAATTACATTATAACTATATTTTAAATGTAAAATTTATAATAAAAATGGTGTTTTGTAAAAAACTAGGTGTAACTTTAAATTAAACTCACAATTTTATCTCTCAAAACTTCTCCGCTCAGTACCATCGAAATACAAAAAAAAAAAATGTAGAAAACACTAATTAATAACGATACGTTTCTAAAAATCATCACCCACGCTGGTCATAAACCACTCCCCCCTCAATGCCCCCCGCAATAATTACTATATTACAGTGAAAAAATAACTCACCGTGTGGGTAGTACAAAGCAAGATTTATCAAAAATATTAAACCATTATCGCAAATCCGATCCGACATATTCTCGCAACAGACTGAGACAGTCTATCAAACAACACAGCAACTCAAAATCAATAATATAATAAAGATTAAAAGCTTATTCGTACAACACAAAATACTTGTAAACCATCAACACTAGTCAAGAACATCTCTACCAAGTGCTACGTAAATTTGCTACGGATTAAAAGTATACAACAGACTAGAAAACAATATTTTTAGTATGACCAAATTTTTGTAAGAACACACAATTATGACGTTCATACAAAAAATTTAACATACTCAAAATATTGTAAATATTGTTGCGTATAAGCATAGATGCCGGAAGAATTCAGATATGGAAAGAGTTTGGCACTCACCACAATCCAGATTCTGCTGGCACCTCAAAAATTTCACTATTTCGTTTTAGGTTCCTTTAGACGGCGACATGTTTCGACACTGTATTGGCGCGTTATTGCAGCGCATCTACAATGTTTGCCGATGGCCGTGTACATGGATTCGTTACGCTTTTGAGATATCAGCTGCGGCTGGAGCTCAGGACCAACTCTCTAGTGCAAGCGGCGCTTTCATGGAAGGCTGGTTCCCTGACCAAAGAACGGCTACGACTACAGAATAGCTACAGATACAATAATGGCCGCAACTGAAGTGTATTATCCTATATTTTGTTATATTTTTTTGCTTTTCTTTTCATAACATAAATAATATTTCGTAACTGAAATGTATTATATAATATGTATTATCTTTATGGCGAATAGGGTGTTCATAATATTGGAACTTTTGCTCTTAACACTTACTGCCCGGTGGGTCAAAACAAAACACGTCGGGCGGTGGTGGGTCGTTTTAGACCCACCTCAAGTTTTCAGTTTTTCAACCATTTTGTGGGAGTTTATATAGATATTTAATTTTAAATATAATTTAATGAAATGGCATTATATGCCATAATGTTTGCATAAAAAAATAAAGTTTAAAATTAAAAAATATTCCGAATAATGTACATATTCTAACCCATCAACAGACACTCAACACAGCCAAAATACAAACATCCACTGAGCATGTGATCTTCTCGTCGGAACCCGATCAGGTAGTGTCATAAAACTTACAGGTAGGCGCAACGTCCCTCAAATAATTGGCATTGTCTAGGGGCCGCCAGATGAAAATAAGTCAAAACAAATACATGAACGAATACCTGATATCGCGCTCAAAATGTTGACAATTTATGTTTCGGCGTTAGCGTTAAGATTCAATCCGACTGTCTTAAATCAGTTTTTAACGTTTGTTACATTTTTATCAATAACCCATTTGAATCTCGTCCGATAATATTAATTCGCATTTTAAATTATTTGAAAATATTTAATAAAAGATTAGCTAGAAGTAAAACAGAATTAAACGAATATTTATAGCGTTAAATCCGTTCGGCCGTACAAATGATTAATTTTATAAAAATGTCCTCATATGACTGATGTGGACACTGTGTGCGCAGGGTCCAGTTTCCATGGGATAATCTGCGACACACCGAACCAGTGGCGTAATGCTCGTGGTAAGTAATTATGCAAATGTAATTCATTCAAATAATGTATAACATTAAATGGAACTATACAAAATTATCATCGGTCGGAAAGTCAATGATGTCAATAAATACTTAACGTTACTATAGTTTATTTGTTGATGTTAATTTTGAACATGCTTGTGCAAACGTTGATTGTTATATTTTGTGAATTTTAAACAGGATAATGATGAGCTATTTTTTATTTAATGGAAAATATATGGAAGTATGGGTATATATTATTTATTTAATAACTATGCCTGTGTAGATGGAAATCTAGTAATTGTGTGTTCTTGGACATATTCAAATATTGCTAATAATATATAACTGGTTAAAATAAGAAAATATGTAAATTGAAAATAAAAACATTTTACCGATAAAGAATAATGCTTTAATAATTTCATAAAAATAATTAGATTATCATTGTCATATATATGCTGTTTAAGGAAATTAATTATCAAATTTAATCCATAGATGGTAATAGTGTAGTGAGAATGGGTATCACTTAAGCCAGTCAGACAGGTCGTGAGCCTTGTAATTACCCATACTTCCATATATTTTCCATTAAATAAAAAAATAGCTTTGTTTCTATGAGATATCTGTTATTTGTTTAATAACAGTACCTTTGTAGGTGAAATTGGATATAATTAAAATATTGAGGATAATAGTCATGATACTGCTAATTTATAATTAGTACACAGTGAATATTATGTTTCAGGCTGACGTTGTTTTTAAATAACTAGGAATTTTTTTTTTTTTTTTTTAATTTTGTTATTATTTATCAGTTACTTTATTTATTACAATTATGTATGAAATATAATATTGGCCAAGTAGCCGCCTCTGGCAGTGGCACAAATGCGTGCTCTTTTAACCATATTTTTCATAACATTCTTTCACACTTTGCGTGTTATTTCAGCAATTTCATTTCGAATATTGTCATGTAGCATCGAAATAATTATTGCCTTATTGACGTAGATCTTTCCTCTTAAGTATTCCCACAGAAAATAGTCGAGAGCCTTCAAATCAGGTTATCGAAGAGGCCAGTCAATATATCCACTTTTTGACATTATGCGGCCGGGAAAAATTAATCGCAATATTTCAAGCGTAGCTCGGGCTGTGTGTGAGACGGCACCGTCCTGTTAAAACCACATATGTTGCAGACCCAATCGATCCAATTCGGTCACCAATAAGTTTTCAAACATGTGACGATAGCGATCACCATTGATGATTACAGCATTGCCACTATTATTTAGATAAAATATTTTATTGACTTCATGCTCTATAATAAATGGTAATCAACTACTACTTACGACTATCAAATGCGAACTGACAAATGTCTACTAAACCAAAATGGCGGTTAAACAGAAGTTCATGGTTTCTGAACTTGGGGAAACTTCTTCGCGAAGCACTGTGTATCATCCATTAGTAGTTGTAAATCTTCGGCACGCACTGCGAGAAACCGAATACACAATAGCAACAGTAACTGCACAAATAACAAAAAAGTATAACAAACACACATCAGGACGTTCACACTCCTTGACAGTTTAAAAGTCATAGTTGTGTTCCGAGGTATAGGGTATAAGGGGGGGGAATAGATAGGTAAAGTAAACCTAATGGAGCATCGACAATCTGTGGATCGGTCATAAATACCGAACAAGTAATATTTTTTGAATATTGAATGTTATTAAATCTGATGTATAATAATGTATACGTTTTTGGTAATATTATTCGAATTTTACATGTCGCACTTAACAAGACAATAGTAAAGGTAAGCAATTTGAAGCTGTAGAAGCAGAATAGAAGATCACGATGCTCAATCATGAGCACTTCATCGAGTAAGAAATAATAACACATTCAATGTTATTATATCTGATGACGCAATATATACAATGAAACTAATTACTAGTGTGAGTGCTTATGTAAGTGTATGTAATAATTAAACTAAATTGAATTTAAAAAATAATGTACCCTTTTCAATGGCTTCAACCCTGCCACAGGCGGCGTTCAGCGTGGCTACTTCCCATTCAAAACAGCAAAAACGTAGTCGGCTCGAGCATGGCACATTCGGACAGATGACATGGGGTGAAAATGTCGCCTAAACCTTTCCAGTAAATCCAGTCCTCGGCTAAGAGGTCCTGATGGCTGTTTCCGGTATCGGATCAGGACAAAAAGGTTTCGGGGGTTGGGAAAAACCGCTACCCGTGACGTTTTTTCCCCCTCATCTGTTGTATAATCATATATTTTATAGGGAACAATCTTCTAATTTAAAAAAATATTAATTAACAAACATATACGTACATATATAATGCGATTCCAAATATGATTGTCAAACTTACGAAAAGCTTTCCCCTGGAATATTATATTAAGACTATTTATCGTCGAATACGACCATTTTATTTAACCCCAGCATACCGTGATAAAAAATATCCGTACGAACCCATAGTATGAGTATACCTTGAGAAATGTGTAATTTTTAAGCATTTTAAATGAGAAAAAAATACCTTTACTATTAATAATGGCTTTAAAATAGTTTCCATCATACTTTTACTCTAATATTGAGTATTTAACGTGACATATTAATGACGCAGATGTCAACTCCGGCAGCAAGTACCGAGCGGTTAGACCAGTGTTACTGCACAGCTATGGAAAGGTTAATTAATATATATTATGGTTTTAGTTAGTTTATTTGACATTCTGATGAAGGTAATGATATTATCCGAAACAGTTTGGTGTATTAAATTTACTCATAAAGGTGGTAAAAAAAACAAAGTAATTAATAATTAAATATTAAAACGTATAACAGTGTTAAGTTTGTATTAAATTTAAATTTAAAATAAATCAAGTTTTACACACCGCATTTGTTGAATTTATTTTCTTTGTCTTCCGCTAATCCATTTTTTTTTTTTTCATATACAGATTTTTATAGAATAATGTTTTTTTCATACGGGTTCTGGATCTCAAATCTAATTTAATTTGGACTGAAAAATATAAAATGCGAAAATACATCAAACGTTTGGAACATCAAAGATTTCACCATCAAAGTGCCGAATCGAATATTTAATATACCAGATCCTTTAATTTTATCAAAAGGTATCTATCACTCTGTTAACTATCTCTTACAAGAAATTCTGTCAGTCTTTTTTTTTGTACTAAATAATTTATATTAATGAAACAGCAATATATTGATGAATGAATTCTAGGCAGCGTTGCTTTGTAATTTAAAAAATGTTGAATTGAACATAGAGTGGCATCTGCCGGATCCACTCCAAACTAGGTTGGGTGTGTCGCCGGGTGCACCGCGACTCGCGTCACTTCTCTATCGATATACTTTACTATAGTAGTGTAGTATAGGCAGATGATGACAAGGTTGTGTCAGCGAGAACGCGGACACTTCACTTATCAAAGTGAAACTCTTAAAACTAACAGAATCGTGTGTAGTTCCGTTGGCCTGTACCGTGTATGGCGAGACTCATATATCATTGTGTTTCGTCCAAGTCCCTTCATGGAAGAGTGTACTTGATAGTTAGCCCTTTAATGGATGTCTTGTACCCACTGGTATCTTCACTTCTGTACATAACACTTGATTATCTACATGTTTGTAATGTTGTTATATACCTGTATCTAAAATTAAATAAAGATAACACTTGAAAGGGCGCAAGAAGGTTTAAATTAAAATCTCTCTTCGTTTTGCAATTTCTTTTATTTTTCTTGTTTAGCGTTTCTGTAGAAGTGTGTGCGGAACCGATAAAAAAAGTTGAAACTTCTACAACGGTTCCGTTATAGGGTATGTTCCCCCCCCCCGCTTATAAGTACCGCTATGTGTGGGTCGATAATTAAACTCGTATCGGGTGACAATATATATATTAATATATTTACAATAATATAATATAAATTGAGTTATTTACATCGCTTCAGAGCAGAAAAAAGGGACAGCTCGCACTCCCAGCGCGCTCGCTTATAACGACTCGCACACAACACACATACCTCACACTTCTCCCGCGTTCCGCGGATCGACTCACACAGACATAAGCCCTTGGACATCACAAGTATTATAGTCACGTA
This sequence comes from Eubasilissa splendida, assembly GCA_031772225.1. NCBI lineage: Eukaryota > Metazoa > Arthropoda > Insecta > Trichoptera > Phryganeidae > Eubasilissa > Eubasilissa splendida. The sequence continues at coordinate 21,960,697 of CM062864.1, forward strand.
ATTATTTTGATAATCAAGTGATTTCATCTAATTACTATTTATTACTAATTACTATTAAGCGTGGCTAAAAGAAGATTTAAAAAGTGCATTTAAAAATCGTAATAAAATCAAACTTGGCCTAAAATTATTACATACAGAATTAGTACATGAACTTCACGCCATAGAATGGGATTTATTTGATGATAAAGTCCGAGAATTTGCATACAACCAACTAAATTTAACTACGAGGTTTTTTTCCTAAAAATTATTCGAGTAAATTTAATTTGAGTTAGGTACTAGAATTTTTTTTTTTTTTTAAATAGATTTTTTTTAATAGATTCTGTCAAAGAAACAATATATGTTTTAGTTAGTTATGACATCCTGAAGAAGAAAATGGTATTTTTCGAAACCGGTAGATGTATTTAAACTCATTTTAGTGGTTAGTAAAACAAAGATAATAAATAAAAAATAATTACTATTTAATTCATACCACATTATTTTAATTCATCTCATTTCACAGTGTAATACAAAAATAGTTGAACACGTATGATGGTCCGAATTGTATATTTACTCTCATCATAACATATCTTCATAGATCATTACTACTTAAAATATAGTATTTGTAGCTATGGTACAGTTTTTATTTCCATTGGTGGCTGCTTGTATTTGTTTGATGTTTGATATTGATAACTGCAGTCACAAGATGCTTGAGTTAGTGGATTTTTGATTGAGACTTAATTGTGGTATCTTATATCCGAGACATTCCTCGGGTGTGTGGTTGATAGCTGATTTCACCAGGTCCATCGAACATTTTGAAGAACTACTATTGTCTTTTTTGTAATACTAAACTCCAGCGTGCCAATTTTTCGCGCGTTCCCGCGCAGAAGCGATTTAAAAGATGTTAAAAAACTTATAACCCACCCTATGTTAGAAAATGATGAAGAAGTCTTCAATGCTTCTTTGAGAATGCTGAGCCTGATTTCAAAATTTTATTATTATCACAATTATAATTTAGAGAACCTCTCATCATCAGGTGAAAATAATAACTAAATTAAATATGAATTAAATATATTAATTATAAAGATATACATATAAAATCAATTTTATCGAAAAATATTGTTGTTGCGCCACCGGGATTCGAACCTGGATCTCTTTCCTAACCGGGGAAGGTGCTTTATCCAATTAAGCTACAGCGACATTATTTTTAGCGACAATTTTCGACCCTATATGTTACCCTTTTGATATTAATACATTTAATCGTTCCATCATTTGACAGAGCCATCTACCTTATTTTATTATATTTAAAATATCACAGACCTATGTTCTGAATAATTACAACTTCACAATAAGAATGTGTTCTCTTAAAATAATAACTAAATTAAATACAGCTGAGTGACGATCGGTCTATGAACTGTGGGGTGCAGAAAAGGGGATGAGTATAATGCTCCTAACTGGGAATACAGAAGCAGAAGGGAAGTATAACAGAAAGTAATATGTTTATGTCTTCAGGTATTAAGAAACATCACAAACCGTACAATTAAACAATAATTGATTTATTAGTCTTAATACAGTTTGTCTAAACTCCCGTGAAGCTGTCCGCTTTAGTTACAAACGGGCCAATGTTTCTTTACTCGCTTACCGGATATCCGTTTTCGAATCGTGACGTAAGCCTCGGGAAGGCACTTCCGTTTCCAGAAAGGAGAGACTATTTGACTATGTTCAGAAACAAGATGACAGGATACTTAGCCACGTTTCATAAGATATTGTTAATTTAATGACCTCCCCTAGGCGTTACTAACAGGAGTTACAGCAATGTCTGTTTCACTTTGAATTCATTTTGTCACGTAATAGTAGAACAGGAGTAGGGAGATAAATTAGATTACAATACATTACAATCCTAATAATGTATCTTCGGACGTGACGTCCTGCTATTGTGATCCTACAATCCTGAAAAAATAAGACGACACCCCTCCACACCTATCAATGGTACATGGAAGCTCAGTATTTCAAGATTTCTTGAAACGCCACCAGGGGTGTCAAACTGCTCCATTAACGGTTCTCGAAGACGGCAGTTGACCCAGTTCCCGTACCACGAATAATCTAACCTCTAAGTTTATAAATTACATTTACTTTTGCTCACAGTCGCACCAAATCCTACCAGCTACAAACAATGATGTATTTTTGTGTGCGAGAATTCAGGTAGTTAAGAACTCGATGTACAATAATTCAGTTTATTACGGATCTAACAATTATGTATACAATATAAGATACATGTTCTGATCAACGATTTCGGAGAAAGAGAGCGCGACGCTTTTTTATCCCTTCCACGCTGCCATTCTTGCCAACATGCGCGCGTCATACAATCGCTACATTATGATACATAACAAGTATAAACTCATCTGATTTTATCTCGGCCATTGTAAGTAATTCGCTCTTTCATTGGTTTGGGCGACCAAGACGAAAAAGTAACCTCCCATAATTAACACATCATCGGCGGTCGTGGGTTAGATCTGACTCAGGTATTTGTATAAATATGAATTATGCAACAAATATTTATATAATGCTGTTTTTCTTCTAGCTAATATTTTATTAAATAATTTTAAATAATTTAAGATACAAATAAATGTTATCGCACGAGATTAAAATAAGTTATTGATAAAAATGTGAAAAAACACTCAAAAACTGACCTAAGATAGTCGCTTTTACGGAATTAAATCTCAGCGCTTACACCGAAACATATGTTGTCAACATTTTGAGCGTTTACGGCGGGTAGTAAAAGAATACCAGGTATGCGTCCATATATTGAGAGCCAGTCCAATTATTGTACAAATTTATATTGTTATTTGTTTTGACTTATTTTCGTCTGATTTTCGATAGAGCCGGCCGTCTTCGCCAAAAGTGCCAAGTCTGTCTTCAAGTTAACAAAAATCGCACGAGTCAACGGATCGGCCCCTGACCGCAGACGATCGCGCATGCGACAGAGTGTTGCCATTATTAAATAATTTCTTCCCATCCGAATTTATTTAAATGATTTTAAATAATTCAATTATATGAACGTATTTATAAAGTTATAACCTATTTCGGCCATACCCATTTAATCCTTTACTGCTACATCACATATGATTTGGTTCACCTTATGGAACTATAGACTGGATCACTTACCACCTACAGAATCAGCGATTGATGAATTACTCCTACGCATATAACAAGCTGTGTCTGCAGTGCGCTATAACTACTATAAATGGTATTTGTGTACTGTATTACATTATTAATGGATGATAAGGGTCTTCACAACTCGCAGAATAATAATGATTTCGTACTTTGTGTATATTGCTGAAAGCGCCTGGAAGAATTAGTGATCACTTAGAACACATGAGGACCAAGAGCAAGATGTGCATCTTCTACAAAATGTACAAACCGAGTCTATGCTTTATTCTGGCTTACTTATATACTACTTACTCATACATACGGCTATTTAGTCCCTCTTGAGATTACTGGTCCAAGTACAAAGGGGTAGGTGTTTATATTAACCAACCAGTTTAACGAACTTATGGCAAGTAGACAACGACACCTGTGGGCCATGTGGCGAATCTGGTTTAGCCGCGATACCAGAACCACTAGCAGCACACGGCGAATGAACCATAGAGATCACCCACTTTAGACGGACTGAAAGTATACAAGTATCCACTATTCGGCAGGAATAGCAAACTTGTCACAGATAATAAGCTCCTCCTATACAAGGCCGTCTTACGGCCTATACTCCTATACGCAGCCCCCATCTGGGGCCACGTGGCTCCATCAAACATGAAAAAACTGCGAACCTTCCAGAATAAGCGCATCCGGTTATCACTGGATGCACCCAAATGGATAAGGCTTTTACACAACTTCATCAAGAATCGGGCATTCTCCCCGTAAAAGAGTACATCACACAAATCTCCAAACGTTTTTACGATGGACTCAAGAAGCACCCAAAGCAGACCAACAATTCGTTAGCTAAACACGACTTGAACGCACCGTCGCGATCGATATAAACGTCCAAAATCCGTCCTCTTACCTGATTATTAACGCAGCTTGTTACTCAATTTGTTTTAATTCTTATAATAAAATCTATCAGGCCTCAAAGGCATACTGCCGATGGTAGGGCAAGGGGTTTGTCGAACCCGGTACCCTGTAAGACATGCGAACAATGACAATGACAGACGGACTGAAAATGACGGATGGAGAGGCTTCTGATGATGGAAGCCGTTCTCTGTCGTACGCCTGGCCAGTACAACTGCTTATATTGTAATCTTATACATTTGGTATTGTGATAGAACAACTTAAACTTGTAAATTCATTAATTCAACTTGTACATAATAAACATTAAAGCAGAACCGAGGTGAGACTTTCAATTCATTTGACACCTGAGATGCATTCCTTGAATCCCTTCTGTAAACTAGAGTCATTTTTGTAAAATCAAAAAGGTAAATTTATATAATCATCAAAAATTATTAAGACCAGCATAAAATCTTCCTCCAAAAATAAAAAGTATTAACCTAGACAAAAGATTCATGATATGAAATGCTCGAGGCGGCTGTAGATGATCACTGTGTTTTGGATATCGATGGCAAACAGTTCTTCTTAAATAAATGAATTAACTTATATTACAGTGTTAAAATAAAGTATACCTTTTAAATTTGATACACTATGCAGGTGCGAGAAATGTAATTCGCCCTGTTGAAGCGGATTACAAGGCTACGAACCTTAGTTACGAGTACAACAACAGAGAGGGAGGTTGATTTCAAAAGCGTTTTTAAAATCTTGTTCTTGTACATACTTTACAAAGGTGTTGTTTATCATAAATAAATAATAAAAATATAATACTAATACTTTAACAATTCTGGTGTCTATAAGCTTAGTTGCAAGGATTGTGCCGAATTTTATATTGATAAAACGGGTAAATTTTTTAAAATAAGTGTAAAGGAGTATTTAAACAATAGTGGAAGAATAGAAAATGGTAATGGTATTGAAAAAAAAATTGGCATTGCCGATTTTGTATATAAACGGTGCTGATCACAAATTAAATAATTTGGAAACGTTGGAGATAAATAAAGCGCTTAAAACTAATCAAAAAATTATAAACAGCCTATCAAATTTAATCTATTTTTATTTTTTATTATATTATTTATTTTTCCTAAAAATATTCGAGTAAATTTGTATTAAGTAATGATTTTTTTTTTTTAAAATAGATTTTTTAAAAACGGATTCTGACAAAGAAACAATAATATATGTTTTAGTTAGTTATGACATCCTGAAGAAGAAAATAGAATTTTTCGAAACCGGTAGATGTATTTAAACTCAATTTAGTGGTTAATAAAACAATGACAATAAATAAAAAATTTGAATTTTAACCATAAAGATAATATTGCTAATTTTAAAAGTATGAAAATTATTTGTATTTTATCTTTTAACGTTTTTAGAACTTACGATTATTAGATTATTACGCCTAAATTGAAACAAAGACAAGATTACACATTTAAGCTTTCTTCTGCCCTGACAAAGGGCAGCTCTCTAAGAAGCCGTTTGAAATTATATAAATATAAAGTACAACAACGGTAGTGTTTTTTTCATCATTTGTTGAATGTTTGTCTCTCCCACTGGGACAATCCCGTGTCGGGAGAGATAAAATTACTGCTGTTTTAGTGTAATAAAAATGAAAATAGAACAACAGTTATTCAGGACGAACAGAAAGCAATCTACTTGACCAAATAACTATAACAAATGTAGTAAAATACATTTCAATTACATAGTTCTAGTTTCAGCTGTGCGATATTTTAAATATGAATTAAATATATTAATTAGAAAGATATACATATAAAATCAATTTAATCGAAAAATATTGTTGTTGCGCCACCGGGATTTGAATCTAGATCTCTTTCCTAACCGGGGAAGGTGCATTATTCAACAATGCTACAGCGACGATATTTTTAGCGACAAATTTTCGAACCCATATGTTACCTTTTTGATATTAATACATTTAATCGTTTCATTATTTGAAAGAGCCTTTCCACCTTATTTTTACGGAATCTCAAATACCTTTAAGTAATCCGATCAGAAGTTACTGCTATCTTTCTTACCATTCTTTCCTCATTCATTCGTTCCTTATGACCAAATCACCTAAGTGATCCTTTCTTTATCTTACTCATTATAATAAGATCAGCTTTGCATTCTTTCCTTATTTCTTCATTCTTTTCTCTGCCGTAAATGGATCTGCCACATATTTGCCTAAGTAATCTCATTTCCACTGCATTCAGTTACTTTCGTTCCAACTAGAAATATTTTTTGTGTATATACACATATGTAAAGGATGTTTTTTTATCGGATAGATAATTTTATGCCATTAGTATTTAAATATGATTTCGCAGATATGAGCGTCGCGGCTGGCTCGAATAAAGATCAATCTGGAAGTCTAATTTTCGGCAATTTGTTGGAGCAGCTGGGGACGTATATCGGCAATAACGCGACGAATGTTGGCTTTCAAATCCTCTACTATCTCTGATTTATCGGCACTGACTAGCCACTTCGCATATCCTTACATAAAATAATCCAAAGATGTTAAATCACACGATCTTGGAGGCCAATTCGCAGGTCCATTACGCGAAATTATGCGCTCATCGAATGTTTCCTTCAATCAATTGATTGTGGCGCGTGCTGTGTGATATGTTGCGCTATCTTGTTGTAACCAAAGCTCTTTTATATTAATGTCATTCAATTGAGAACTGAAAAAGTCAGTAATCATGGATCTATAGCGTTTTCCTTTCTGGCCGGCATCATTTTTGAAGAAACAACTGATTTTTCGGTACGCTCTGTACGATGTCTCTGCGAATGCGTATTATCAATTATTTACTTCGATAGATGATTATGTCGACCGTAAAATGGACGGAAAGTTTTGCGAACTGAAATTTTCAGAATTTGCTAGCATTGTTCTAGCGTAAGTCTATTGTTATCATTATTATGTTATCAAATTGTCTGTCGCTGAAAAAAGTGTTGCCAATTCGAAAATCAAGCCTAATATAATTTTTTTCTAATTGATTAATTTGCAATTAGAATTTTGTAGAATATCAAATCCTTTCATAATTTATATTAATGTATTTGAAAAGTACTTAATGAGTTGTTTTACTAGGGTCGTGTAGTATAAATATTAGTTTGATCTACCCTCATATTAAGGAGGCAATTGAATGGCCCATTGATAACATAAGACATTCAATGGAATAACGATTCACATAGCCAAACTATCCGTAATAGAACCCACATTAGCATCAACCCTGACGCATTTAACAGAAATCAAGAAACCCGTTAAAGGAGCTAAATGTATTGAATCCGTAGTTTGAACCGACAGTTTCAATTCCGTTTGTAGAGGTCTATCGCCTTCACTATCATCATCACCACTGATGACCCTTGATCGCACCTTGCAGATTTACGATTCACGCACCCGGGCGTAAAACAGAGCTCCTAACATCTGCAAAAACACTCGCTGTACCGACATTGCAATAACCGATATTGGGTGCGAATAAAATGCTCCCGCAGCCGTCCGGAAGGCCGGCTCTTAAGTGCCACTATTTTCACTGCTATCTTCTAGATAAGATTTTCCGAAGACGATCTTTTAATAAATATCACTCCTTCGTTAATGTATCTATCGGTCGAATTAATGCAGAGGCTGGAAACACACATAAAACAATGAACGTCGAAGATCCAGTACAGCAATACATCATAGACCAACCCACCATCAGCGGAGGACCATAGCAATCATCAGTACAAATTAGTGGCGATCTTTATTACTGCATTGATGGTCATATTATCAGTAGAAAGTCCGTAGACAAACTAAGCTATACAAAAAAATTACTAGTACATAATTTTTGGTCCTTCGAGCCGGATCTGACCTATGGATATTATATTATAACTTAATCTGAATCCCGGAAAACGTCAGGTGCCGACGCTCCAAACGGAGCATCTCTCAGGTGGGTTGTGTTTCTTGCTGGTACTGGTTGGTCATTAAGCCTCCCTGTTCCCTATTCTATAATACACATACCTTGTAGACAATCAAAATAGTAAGCGTGTAATAGAGAAAAATCAATGACGACCGTGGCGTTTCTTTATATAATGAGATAATGCCAGTGGCGTGAACGAATACATTGTTGTCTGGGGTTATTCAGTTCTTAGTACAAAAACATTAATCACTCTCTTAGAAAATAATTTCCCAAGTCCATGTCAATTCAAATTGACAATGTATTAAAAGGGCTTACTTAGTATACTTAACCACTTAAAAACTGGCGTAAGCTTTCCTAATTATAGTAAAGAAAATGGAAAAATATATTATAGAGACGTGGTTAGTAGTTGGAGAAGACACCCAATTGCTTGTCTGCGTATACCACATGTACTTACATGGTGGGGTTCTTGCAGGAAAACTGATGTGAAAGGGATATTGGATCATTTCTTATCATTGGCAGAGTGATGGCTAGAGTTCAGCAAAGCTTACACCAGTGGTGTTCAAAGTGTGGTCGGCGACGATTTACATAGCGAGTTTTTTCATTGAAAACTAATTTAGCGCTTTATAAATAGAATAAAGATTGTATTTCCTCATTTTCAGGTGCTGGTTTTTTCAATCTTCTGGATATTTTAAATGTCTAATAATAATTTGAAAAGACATACGTGAAGATTATGTATTACAATTTCAGGATTTACTCCGTTAATAAAAACTCAAGTTGTTTCACGTTGGATTTATTCAACAGAACTGATTACAGAATATTTATTGACGGCATATATATAGGCAGCTTTTCTACCTGGAGTTTTTTTTTTTGGTGTGATATTATGTGTTTTGACATACGAATAACGTAGAAATCCGTTGCAAACATAGCTTGCAGGTGTCCTTTTTAGCCGTTAATGCGGCTCACAGGAAATTTTGTATATGGAGCATCATGTATTTATTAGTTTATAGATAGATGATGCATGGATTCTTGGATAGTATTGTTATCTATGTTCATAACAATATGTATGTTATGTTAACTCTCTGTTAAGTATAGTGATATCCGTCGTATTGCTGGTGTGGCATAGCGGTTAGACCGTCTGACAAAATATTTTTTCTCTCTGAGGTTTTGGCCTTGGATGATCGGCGACACATGTAGTCTAGTGGGCAAGAACTTCGATTCTCGGTGAGATCGCAATACCACTTTGTGATTTTCTCATGCATAAAATTTTAGTAACACAGGGTGTCCAGGGAAAAAATGTCAAGATTAAATTATAATTGCTCGTAAACAATTAGGGTGAGGTAAGTGGAAAGGGTATTGTTCGACGCGCGTGATTTGCTGATTTGCCAGTTGTAATGAGTCACTGGTCGGGAGCGCACCGCGCGTTCGAACTTTTTGTATTCATTTTAATATTCGACGAGTCAGTGATTAGCCGAGCACGCAACTTATATGGTGATGGGTTCAAAAGTTCAGACAATAATGGAGAATTGTTATCCAAACTCCTCCGGAACTATCAACGTCAGCAGCGACGAAAAAACATGTGGCTCATGTTAGACGTGAAATTATGCGCAATCCGCATAAATCGATAGGGGAGGTTGCAGCCTGTACTGGAATAAAAAAATCAATAGTGCACGTTAATTTGAAAAAAGAACTACGCCCATACAAATTTTCAAATCGTGCAGTTTCTCAACGAAAATGATTATTCTTTACGTAAAACCTTAGAGAAAACGATGCTAGAACATTTTGGAACAGCACGAACGCTTGGAAACATATTGTTTACTGACGAAGCACATTTTCATATCGATAGCTATGTTAATAAACAGTACATGAGATACTGGTAACCAAGGTAACGCCATAAAAAAGTTTTCATTGTTCGAAAACGACAGTGCTGTGTGCAATTTCTGCCCGAGGGATAATTGCCTCTTATTGTTTTAACCAGCGAGAGACAGTCACTACTGACGTGTATTGCCGAATGATCGATGAGTTTTTGGTACCACAACTGCAGCTGTTTTCCGGGTTCAACAACAGAACACAATTTCAGCAAGACGGCGCCACTCCACACACAGCTAGAGTTTCAATGGAGAAACTAAGAGGAATTTTTCCCAATAAATTAATCAGCAAGTACGGAGACATACCTCGGTCACTGGACCGTACACTGTGAGAATTTTTTTGTGAGGATACCTTAAGTTAAGAGTTTACAGTATCAATCCTCGAACAATTCAGGCCCGACAAAAAAATTCGCCATGAAGTTGCTGCCATTGAACCAACGCTTTGCTCTCGCGTTTTCGCAAATTTAAGAGTCCGATTGCAAAAGTGTCTTGAAAGAAATGGTCGGCATTTAGACGATATTGTATATAAAACGTAAAATCCGCAGCAGTAAACTCAAATTTGTATAAATAAAATATGAAAATAACATTGTAGTTTTTTTATTTAATTTAATATTAAACTTGAAAATTTTCCACTGGACACCCATAAATGAAAATAGGTTGTAATATTTAAAGTTTTCGTGTAAAAATAAAACACTTAATTTACTTGAGAAGGGTTTTGTCTTTTAAGGGTATTATCAATCAAACAATTTATCTAAACGAATATTTGTATTAATGTTAAGCTATAGTGAAGGACAGAAAAATAATTGTATTTACATGAAATGAAAAAAACAACATTATTAATTTAAATTATAATGGTTTTATATACATATAAGCGTGATTCTAATTATTCTAAGAAACAATTATTTTTCAACACCAATGATTTTATGTCATAGACAGTTATGAAATTGTTTAATAAACAAGAGAGAATTTTTGGAATTCTGTGTTTCATATAAATGTTTTAATAATTCAGCCTTAACCTTCACCATACCGTGATGTAAAATACTCGTACGATGCTGTCAACTCGTGTTACCGTAAGAAATTAGCCTTTAGAATGTGAAAAAATGGTTTCGAAAAAATGGTTAATGCCATACATACATACTTTAAATATCGAGCATTAAATATAAAAAATATATGTAATATTATAATTCGGAGTAATGATCAAGTTCTGTTTAGGTGATTGCATTGTATAATATAACCTTCCATTTTATCTATCTTCATTTAATTAGTGAGAAAGAGACACCATTATATTCGTATGCTTGTTATTGATTTCACTGTAAAATTAATGTATGATTTCTTTCTGTCTTGCCACAAATTGTATTTTTATCATCGTATTAATTTTACAATGGAATGAATTAAAAATAATTATTTTTGTAGGATTCGTCTTACATAATTAATTTTTCACTAGTCATTTCTAAGCGTAAATATTTTCCTTCAAATTAACTGAAATATGAAGTGTATGTTGCGTATATTTACCGAAATATTACAGATTTAATTAGAGCGGTAGACCTGTGTTTCTGCATGGTTTAGGAAGGGTTAATAAAATAAAACGTGCTTTATTTTCACGTAGACTTCTACAAACTTACTTCGGAAACAATAGGTACGGCTGGAATTAAACCACGCTTTTCTATGCAGTGAAGAATGCCATCATGGTCGATAACATTCGATGGAAGAGGCATCATAAAAAAATTGAGAATGTTACTAACTCACCATACCCCGCTTCGCCACAGGAGTAAGCAGAGAGGATAGAGCGCCACATTTTTTTGTCCCGACATACAATTCTCGCCTCATCCACATTCATACAAGTTCATTAATTATTGAGGCTTCTAACAGGACCGTCTTTTATTATCTGATTTACCTGGCCATGCCAAGTATTCTGCTCTTCTATTTCTGGTACCATCAACACTTGCATCATATATCTATTTTAGTATTCCCTTCTAACTTTTACTCTTATTATATTATATTTAATTATTATATTACTTTACATTCTCCAATAATTTATTCATTATTTACACTGCCATAACTGTATCTGCCACATGTACGCCCAAGTGATCTCATTTCCACCGCATACAGTCATCTTTCGTTCCTCAGCCAGCTCCAGGTCTCACTTTCATACATATGTATAGGTCTCGCCTCGTTTAACAAATTTCATAGAATATTAATATTCTTAAGTACACAAACTCATCTACTTGTTTAAAACATTAACTAATTACACGTTTTTGCTGTCTTGCTTTCTTTCCTTTGTATACCATCACTTTCGACTTGTTAAAATTCTGCATCTGCCACATATACGCCCGAGTGATCTAATTTCCACTGCATTCAGTCTACTTTCGTTCCTCTTCAGCCAGCTTCAGGCCACACTTTCATACATCAGTGTCGGTACCAGGATTTGCCTCCGTTAACAAGTTCCCATTAGCTGTAATTCCATTCAAAGCGCCTTTTATTTTATTTCTTGTAGTCACCCTCCTTTCAATATCTTTCTCTGTCTTTCTATTTCTATCGAACATACTTCCCAAATACACAAACTCATGTACTTGTTTCAAAGATTCATTACCTCCAAGTAATTAGCACGGTGTCTTGCTTTCCTCCTTCTCGAATACCATCACTTTCGACTAGTTGAAATTCATAATAAGGTCGCATTCCTTTCATACATCGTACATTCTACTCACAAATACTACTACTATTTTAATTGTGTGACATATTTGCTGTTTCAGGGAAGATTAATATAAAATTTAGTCATACATCGTACATTCTGCTCACGAGACTCAACGAGTATCAACTCACTGAGAATATTAATATCCTAAATGATGTAGTTTATTAATCAAATCAAAACGAGTGACGCGCGGTGATCGACAGTTTTAGAAACACTATTTCGTAAGGTCTGACCTATGATTGCGTCTGCTTTTCACAATCAATCAGGAGGTAAGAGGGTGGTTTTACATTGCCTTTTACTTAAACTCAAATAGTTTTTTTTTTGCCCAAGGTTCTACAGGGCGGTCCGCCGAGTCACGCGTGGGAAAGATTTTAAGTGGAAGGAAAGACTAGAAGCTGTCAATACGGTTTATTACGAGAAGAAAAAATGTATAAGAAAATTGTATTACATTTATGACGATACAAAGTATGAGAATTAGTTTATAAATCGTTTAATCACATTTTTAACTTTCGGAAATTGATTAAAAAATACTAGATATATTCGTAGTAGGTATATAATATTATTATTTAAAAAAAAAATCTTATTATTTTCATTTCAATAGATACATACGTATTAGGAGAACACATTCTCCTAATAAAAAAGTTGTATCAATGTGTCCAAAATTAAATAAAAACAAATTGATAATTCTGGCATCTGCTATCAGATTACTCAAAGGTATTTGAGATTCTGTAAAAATAAGGTAGATGGCTCTTTCAAATAATGGAACGATTAAATGTATTAATAACAAAAAGGTAACATATAAGTTCGAAAATTGTCGCTGTAGCATAGTTGGATAATGCACCTTCCCCGGTTAGGAAAGAGATCCAGGTTGGAATCCCGATGACGCAACAACAATATTTTTCGATAAAATTGATTTTATATGAATATCTTTCTAATTAATATTTAATTCATATTTAAGATACATACGTGTTTGTGGTGTAGCATATTTTAACAATAATAAGTTACCAATTAAATTAAAAAGATTGGACATCTTAATTTTGAAAAACAACTATCGGACTAATTTCGTTTAGGAAATTTTTATATGGATAAAAGTAAAATGATTTTTAAATGCTTTGTTATGGTGCCTTTGAGCCTTAGAGGATAGGAACCCATAGGGGCCGCCACCGATTTAGCTCAGTCTGGGTTCTCAAGTGTGTGTGTGTGTGCTTTAGTGTCGTCTGCTACATCGGATGGGGTGATCATTCTGATTTTGGATGCACGAAATATGTTCTTTAGGTCAACTTCTTTCTAACGGAGTTCAATTTTATTTATTTCTTCTATTTACATGCCGATGCAACTGAAAATCAAGGCCGCCATACCATGGATCTATCTATATCTTGCTCCAGGAGATAGATCGGACACCATCTCTTCTCAACCTTGTCCATAACACCTATTCATCGGCCATCGCTCGTGTGCTGCCTCGTTGCTCGTTGCAGCGGGATCTCTCCTCAACCCGCGGGTGGACCAGGACCATCCATCTCTGGATCCACTGCGGTGATCTTACTCTTAATCTCCACTATATTCCTATTTTCGAGCGTTCCCACCAAATTTATGTTTTGCTCAACTGCCCGCCAGAGTTGGATTCTCGTCCCTGATTCGTCCATTTAGACGGCCAATCATTATAAGTCGAAATGTAGGCTACCCAGATTTCGGCGCGCAAATTAAAATATCACATTAATTTATTAAAATGAAATCGTATTTAAAGTAACGAAACACAAAAAACAGTGAATTTTTCATAGGATGTATAAACTTAAATTTAAATTGCATTATATTCAAAAATAACATCTAGCAGTAAAAAGCAAGTTGTTAGAGCTACTAGCATTCTGTATTGCACTCAATGGAATTGTACAAACGGTGTTCTTACCTATCAACTTTGAAATATATATCTTGAAACAACTGAGATCATGTAACGTAAACATTACAAACATTAATCAGTCATAGTGCGACCATAGATAAGACAGATGTTCAATATACAAAATATGTCAAAATTTGTTAATGTATTTTTTTTCTTACAATGTACACTTCATTTCAAATTGAATATATAAAAAAGAAACCACTTAAGTAATCTTATCCTGGAGATACTAAAAACACGTTTGACAATTTTTTCAACTTGCAAATGTCACTGCAGTCTAATATAGTTTAGTAAGTCATAGATAAAATTATTATATTAGGTATTATTATGGATAGTTTATCATTCTTCCTAAATTGATAACTTGAGTTAAAATACAATATTTATATAATATTATGTATTTAATTAACTTTAAAAAATATTCTTACATTTCTCATAAGGTAATCCTTCAAGGTTATCCCTTTTCACTTTTGTGGCTCGGGCTGACGATATCTGTGCGTCGATACGCAGGGTCCAATCGGGTCCAATATCGCAGTCCAGTGTAGCAGCCAGTAATCGAATTCCAGTCAGCAGGTTCAGAGTAAAAGCAGGATCAAGGCGAGGTGGAGAAAATAAACCACTTGGTTACTTGAGAAGCGTGCGGAGATTTATTTATACCCAATAAACGGTGCCCAGCCATGCTAGGATCCCCGCCTTCCGCCGAACCAATGGAGGCAGGCTTACATTCCTAGCCCCGCCCCAAACTGTCGCCCATTCGTGAGACACAGCCCCCGGACCGGCAGATCCCAGATTCACTCTACATTTTTATCATCTATATAAAAACTATGATTCTTAAGCATATCGTATAATATGCTTGCACTTTTATTAATATGTTCAGTTTGGGGCAGTCGCCCAGGAGTTATTTATTTATCAATAAATACAACAAATACAAGTAAAATATAAACAATATTTACTTGCGTACGACAACCCCGCTGTTATTAATCTTTTTTCACTTATCCGTGGCGCTTTGCGTCCCTGGAATCCATTTTTCTTGTGATTTGGCTCCAAAAAGGCTATTTTCAGGGCCGCATCCCTTCAGCGCAGTTTCTAATTTTGTAAATAGCCAGAAATCACAGAGAACTAAATCAGGTGAATAGGGTCGGGTGATTTTACGACAGATATTAGTAATCTTCCTAAAAGCTAACTAATAATTGGCTCTTTAAGTTTGAAATTTACGCCCGTATTAGTTTAAATAAATATGCTTAAACACATATACGTGATTTCGATACGATTACGTCTAGGGTACGCGCCCCCATTTTGAGAATTAAACTGTCACACCTCGTATATGCATTCACAAATTCGAATTTGAATTGTGTTCACAATTGGAATTTGTTTATTACGTCATCAGTTTCATAATTCCAATGTAAATAATATATAACCAAACCCAAATACAAAAATGGATGAAATGTAATGAACCAACAAAAATATTAAATATAAAGGAACGTTTTTCATCAAACGGGCTGATTTAAATATTCAATTACACTGTAAATAAATTATTCAAGGGTTACAATTGGGTTGAAACATGATATTGAATATAAAAAATTGAAATTGATATTTTCGCAATTTTATTTGTATTCTGAATTTTATGAATAACAAAATTAATTGTTTTATGATTCAATCACTAAATACTGAAAGTTAAGGATGAAATCCGGATGTTATCGAACCTTTCTTCTCAGACCCCATATTTTGTTAATGAATATTCATAAGCTTGTCAATACTCGGGAAATTGTCTCAATAAACAGCTTATATTTGGCATTGACAGGATTAAAAATATTAAATATATAATATTATTACGATATGCTTCAAGAAATAGTTTAAGATAACATTAATATCATGGTTCCAACTAATATTTTGAGCTAATTTGAGTATGAAATGTTGAAATGGGTTCCGAATGCATTATTCTTTATTTCTTCCATACACACCAACTCTATTTAATGGATATTAAAGGAAGTTCTAACTGCATCAGTTATTTATATTAATTTGTGAATCATTATTGTTAATTTACATTGAAAATACTAATTAAGTGTATTAATT